>JAWMQZ010000118.1:2651352-2692249 GCA_035584835.1 Tangara arthus
AGCAGAACTGATCCAAGGGAGAGACCCCGGGAGCGCTCGTGCATTTTGGGGCCATTTTGGTTCATCTTGGGTGCAGCTCTGGCTGGGCTCTTGTGCTGCCCAAAGTGGATCCATGGAGGAGATCCTTTTAATAAATCCCTGCTTTATTCTTTAACTCTGTCCAACCTCTGTTCTAGGTCAGCCTGCACAAGGCATCAAATCCATACCTGGATCGACTGTGGTGCCCATAGGAACTGCTCCTGGATCGGCTCCTGCTGTAGCTCCGGCTGACAAAATCAAAACCAGAGACAGGTTTTTAGTCAACAGAAACCAAAAGTGCTGAAGAGAGCAGGGGGAGGGGAGGAACAAGAGGAGGAGAACATGTTTGGCACAGTTTGCAGCTGGATGAACTCACCTACGGCTCTTGTAGCTGTGGTAGGAACTACTCCGGCTCCTGGAGCGATCGCGGCTGTACCAGCCCCGGCTCCGGCTCCTCGAGTAACTCCTGGACCTACAACCAAGGACACCAAGAGAGAACACAGCTGAGGAGAAGAGCAGCAGAAAATGTTATGAAGTCATGAATCTTTAGCTTGCTAGTTAAATATTTATTCCATACTTGCTAGGTGTTATGGCCACTGAGTTAATCCAAGGGCTGGAGCCCCTTTGCTCAGGAGCCAGGCTGGGAGAGCTGGGAACGTTTACCTGGAGAGGAGAAGGCTCCAGGGAGACCTCAGAGCCCCTTCCAGGGTCTAAAGGGGCTCCAGGAGAGCTGGAGAGGGACTCAGAACAAGGGATGAAAGGACAGGACGAGGAGGTCACTTCACACTGACACAGGTTGCCCAGAGAAGCTGTGGCTGCCCCTGGATTACTTGGAAGTGTCCAAGGCCAAGTTGGATGGGACTTGGAGCACCCTGGGATAATGGAAGGTGTCCCTCCCATGGATGGTCTTTAAAGTCCCTTCCAACCCAAACCATTCTGTTTCTTTTATAACACAGGGCTGTTAAAACACAAAAACCACAACTTGAAAAACGTTCCTTGAAAACGTAAGAACATTCAATTTGCCAGGGCTGGCTGTGGGAGCAGCACATGCTTCTCACCTGTACGAATATGTAGAACTTCGGGATCGACTTCTCGAGTGACTGTAGGATATGGACCTGGTTCTGTGTCTGGATTTAGACTCAGATTTACTTCGTGACCTGCTGAGGCTCCTGGAAGGGCTGTTGTCATCTCTGCTCGGAGATTCCTCCTCACTGGAGCTTTCTTGGTTCCTTGGCCGACGATTTAGCCGGGCTGTTTTCCTCACTTCATCAAAGAGAGACCCAGGCCTTACTTTATTTTTTGCTTTTATTTCAATTCTTAAACCTGCTGGTTTAGGCTCTGGGGCTGATGCTACATTTTTAACCTCTGTGGTCGTACTGATTGTTGCTGGTTTTACGTTACCAACACCTTGCAAAGGCTTCCATTTATTGTCTATCATATTACTTGGTGTATTTTCAGAAATTTCACTTTTTAAACTACAGTCTTTAGCACCAGACACAGGGGTAGAGTTATTTTCTTGCCTTCCCGTTTCTTTTTCTTCTTTAATATTAATAAAGTCTCTCATGTTGTTTCCCAGTTTAACAGCATCTTGCTCAGGGGTCTCAACCTGTAACTCTTTTTTTACACCAGCACTTAAAGGTTTAGCAGTGAGAATGACAGGAGACAAAACATCCACATCCACCTTCCCTGGCGAGTTACGATCCGGAGTACAAATCTCCATGTTGTCATCTGTCTGAATAACATCTTCCAGCCCATTCTGGTTATTTTCTTCAACTTGTTTAATCTCACTCTTGCAGGCAGTCACGTTTATTCCTGAGTTTAAAATACCAGCTGAAGTGCTTGTTTCAATGGGCTCTTTATTAAGGTTGCTGCGATCTGGCGAGGCCCCACATGTGGTGTTTTTATCTAAAAGGTTTTCATTCACACACGACTTTTCACCATTTCCCATTTTATCTGTGACTATTTCATCCTTTTCATAAACTTGTTTTTTATCCTTTATGTCCCTGCTAAGCTGCTTTTCTTTTTTATCATCCTTGGTAACTGGCTTTTCATTTATCTCATCATCCTCTTCTTCCCCAAACTCAAGGGGGGGCTGCCAATGAAACATTTCTTTTCTTTTCTGGACTTTGTGTTTTTTCTCCTTTTTGCCTTTTGATTTTTCTTTTGCTTTTTTGGAATGTGATTTTTTAGGAGTCTTTTTCAACCCATGTTTGTGTTTTTTCAACTTGCCTCGAGTGTCTGCTGAGCTGGAACAAGAACTCTCAGACTCAGAAGATGACAACTGTTTGCTTGTCTTCCACGTGCAGTCAGAACCCAAAAAGCCCTCTGAGGAATTGGATTGTTTTTTTATCCTTTTGGTAACACTAAGCTCTGTGTCAGACCCTGAGGTGGCCTCTCCTTCTTCCTTCCCAGAGGAGGGTCTGGAATCCCCCCTGTTATGCTTTGCCTCTCCTCTTTCAGAGTTGGACTCCGAGTCCCATTTGCTACCTGAGTAGGATTTGCGTTTTGTTTTTGCACCACCTCTGGGCTGCTCCGAGCATTTCTCCTTAGCTGCTTTCTTTTTGGAGTGATCAGAATCCCGCTCACCCTTGCCTTTCTCCTCCCCTCTCTCACAACTTAAACTGTTTTTATCCTGTTTCTCAGCATCCCCTTCTAACAGAAAGCGGCCTTCTTTTTCTTGGACCGCTTTGGCTTTGGCAGAGCGCTCGCTGTCAGAGGACAAGTCTGAGGATGACAAACTGTCACTCTCCTTCAACCCTTGGGAAGACTCATCGTAGTCCTTTGGATGCTTGTAAGGCAAAGTGCTATCAGAGCTTGTTTCCTGCCTTGGTTTGAGGCCCCGAGCTTTGGGATCGCTGGATGTGGATTTCCTTTTGCTCCTGTGCCTGTCCTCATCGCTGAGGGAATAGTCGGACGTGGACTCGCTGTACCCCGACCTGTCACTGCGGTATTTACTGGGGGATGGTGACCTGCCAGAGGAAGGAGATTTTGTCCTCGAGCTCGATGGGCTTCTAGACCTTGAGTAAGATCTTGAGTAGGAGCGGCTTCGAGAGGATCTGCTCCTGGACCTGGGCCAGCTCTCCGAGCTCCTGTCGCTGCGGCCTTTGGAATAACCGCTCCGATCGCTCTCGGAGCTCCTCTCCTGCTTGCGATAGGAGGAAGAAGCGTTGGCCTCCTTAACCACCACTAAATTGTAATTAGTTTGGGTGGGAATTAAGTGGGTTGTTTTAGCTTTCATCTCCTGAATGCGCTCATATGATGGCTTCCAAGGTTTCTGCCCAGGTTTCCACCTTGAAGGTGGGGGACTGTCACTTAAGGGTATGACAGGGAGGTTTTCTGGGACAACTGGTGGCACAATAACCTTGTCACTGGGCAGTATCACTGCTCGGACAGGCTCAGCAGTCTTGGTCAGCTTAGTGTCATTTAACCGTGCTGAAATATTCCGTGGAGAATTGGGAACAGTCTTTTGCTGCCTGGGGTTAGAACTTGACCGTGACCTACTTCGAGATCGCGATGATTTAGAGGCTGATCTTGATCTAGAACTTCTTCTGGAGTAAGATCTTGATTTAGATCTAGACCTGGATCTGGACCTGTAGTATGATCGAGACCCTCTGCTTGATAAAGATGACAAGCTCTGGTCTTCCTTATCCGATTTAGACCAGTCCCTCCTGGATGAACGCCTGGAAGACAATGAGGAAGAACGAGATTTCCTCTCACGATCACAAGATGATTTTGTCCTCCTGTGGAAGGAATGAGAGGATTCTACATCTGATGAGGCTGATGTCTTCTTTTTCTTTGTTTGCTTGTGCTTCTTGAAGTGCTTTTGCTTTTTAGATTTCTTTTTATGCTTCACCTTCTTCTTCTCTTTCCTGTGCTTCTTGTGATGGCTGGAGTATCTCACAGTGCTCAGATCAGCATAACCGTTATGGGACCAAGACCTGGATCTCCGGGATGCACTTCTCTCATCCCACCTGCTGGTACAGGGGTCACTCAACCTGGAAAACAAACAAAAAAACCCCAGACTAAGTGCAAAACTTTAAAAACCTTTAGATGAATTAGGTATTTTTAAACTTAAAATTAAGTGACTTTACATAAACCGTAGCACACATTTTATTACCAGAGAATTGCTTTGAGTTCCTTACACTCATTTTAAGATGTAGAATTGCATCACTATCAAGAGCTACTTTTCCCTAAGAAATAAATCAGTCAACACAAGCAAGTTTCGCATATATTAGGACCTGTGTAAAGAGATTTAAAGTTTTAATTACCTCAGTCTGCAGGACTTTGACCTCTACAAAACAGGATCCTTAAACCACACTTAAATACAAGTTTTAAAACATCCCAGTACATAAAAAAGAATAATCTGAAACATTTGCAATTATGCACTACCACTACCAGTTACATATTTTTAAGTTTTCCTTTTAAGATTTATCTCCTGTAATTTGATAGAAGCTCATATTTAGCATCAAGTCATCAGGAATTCTGGAGAGCTGACTTCCATCCATCACACAGTTTCTAACTGCTGAAAGAACATACAACTAAAACAATAAAGGCTTACTGGATTTGATTGTTTTACTCCAAAGAAACCATGTAATCCACTTTGAGGAGAAGGAAATCACTGAATCCTTAAGGTTGGAAAAGACCTTTAAGGTCACCAAGTCCCACCACCTGGTTCAGCACTAAACCATGTCCTCAGGTGCCACATCCACATTTTCTGAACACTTCCAGGGATGGTGGTTCCACACTTCCCTGGGCAGCCTGCTCCAGTGTTTTCTGTGAAAAAAATAATTCCCTAATATCCAATCTATCCCTGGCACAACCTGAGGCCATTTCCTCTCATCCTGCTACTGCCGTGGTTACATCTACACAACCAACGAGGGCTTGCCAAAGGCCAGGACATCTCAAAGCTGTGGTGGTGAGGCTCTTACTTGTCTCCTTTGCTCCACTTCTCCCCGCTGGGGGCTCGGTACGTCCGTAGCCTCTGCATCTCCTCCTTCCAGTGGGGAGGGGTCTCGCTGCTCTCCTCATCGTCCGACTCGGAGCAGGAGCGCGACCGCGGCGGGGTGTGATAGCGCTGGGACAGCAAACACAGCAAGCTTTTCTTACACAGTTACTGCACCTTTTATACTTTTTATATAGACTTTTAAGCCTCAGAGAGGCCAGCAGCTCAGCCAACTTTTGGAAATGTGAAAGGAAGAATCAAGGAGGAAGCCATGGATTCCCTTTTGGAATAACCCAATTACTGCAGATAACCCCGCTCGTTTTTAAAGCACAGATGTTTCACTTCAGTCACTCTTCATCGTTTGTAGGAGCAAAGACAAACCCAATTGCAAAAGTTACTGCTGTTCAACTCTTCAGAAATGGGAATCACTTTAAAGCAATTAAAAAAATAAAAAACTGAACACAAAAAATTACAAAAACCCCCCCAAAACTCTTTCACAAAAAAGAGCGATGAAGCTTCACGTTTAAAAAAATTATGCTTAGGCAGAGAATTTAAGTAGACAACAAGAGCTACTTGTGCAGCAGAGAAAGAAGAACTCTGCTACTGCTAACTCATTATTTTCCATTACCCAGTGGGATACACACTTAGGTAAATTCTGTGAGGAAATCAGATCCTCCTTGACTCAATAAAAGCACATCTGGGTTTGACTCAATTATTTTGAGCCACTTATAAAAACAATAAAATGGGGAAAAAAAAGCATTGTCCCCCAGAATAAAATCACAAAGGTGCGTGTATTTATTTATCCAGGTAATTACAGAAGGTTTTAAAACATTCTTCTTACATAAAAAACCAAAATCAAGATAACCTGAGCTTCCCTATTGTTTCAGCTGAAGCAATGACTACTTGAAAACCAGCTTTTACAGAAGAATGGCCTAAAAGATTGCAGGGTGTCATGGATCTCCCTAATTCTCACATTTTGTACTCTGGAGTTTCATGGAACCTACAAACAAGTATTTTGAAAAACATCACACCTGGACAGAAACTGTGCTAATAAAGACTATAAGAGATGGAGGAAAAATGTGTTTCTCCAACTGCCAACCCTAAATGACATCTTTTTTTCATTCTTAATTTTGCTGAGAGGGTGCCAAAATGATGAAAAAAAACACAGAAACCCCAATATCTGGCAGAAGCCAATTCCACTCTGCTTTAAGATATTTTTCCCCAAGTCTTTATTTACATAAGTACTCCCAAACATTCCATTTAGGCATTTTTTTGTCCAAACAATCTTTAAGTTAAAAGAAGTCACAGGAAGGATGGAAAAGAAGTGTTATAAAATCAACTACCTGACAGGATTTCAATGCTTTCTAAACTGGATCCTACAACATGTAAATAAAGTGTCATACAAAACCCTCCTGGGAAAATCAAAGCTCTAAGTCTGGAATGTTACTCTGGGTGAGAGGAAATAAAGAAATAAATAAAATTGTCACGTACTATTGTGCCTCTTCCTTTAATTTTTCGTCCAGATTTAGAGACTGATGGTTTCTGGTCAGTCAGAACTGGTGCAGCATCAAGAAGCTTCCTACATAAATTAATAAAGTATGAAGTTACACAGCAAAAAAACAATTAACTTACAATTAGTTTAAGTTAAAAATGAGAAATATTCATCATCCTATTCATTTTCAGACAGAACTCAGTGTTTATTTCAAGAAACAAAGCAAGAGAGTTCTGCAACAAAAGGCAAATCAACATGTATTTGTTTTCAACCAAATGTGCAGCCTGATCTCTTGACACAAAAATTAACAATGAACTTGCAAAACACTGTCACAAGAGGTTAACTTGTGTTTGGGGCACAAATCCTGAACACAACATGGGCAGAAGAGTTTCAGGATCTCAGTTCAGGATAGTTCACAGCTTCTAAAGCTTTGCTTCTTTCAGCCCATGTAATATCCCCAAAAATAGTGAGGAAATCTTTGGGAATGTGAGTGATGTTCCAAGGAAAGACTTACAGGAGACTGTACCATTAAGGGAATATAAAAACCCAACACCAAACAAACCCAACACTGATTTTAGAGCTAACCCAATGTAATGGATTAGCTCAGCTACAAAAGCAATGAAATTTGACAGTGGAGGTACAAAACAAATTGAAAGCATCTCGTGAACTTGTGACTTCCTTTGTAGCAAAAGAAGAGCATTCTCTCTTATTCCCAAACACTGCTAAAGTCATGAAATTCCAGGAGATTGATTCTGAACCAAAGTTTCTTCATCAGTCTAAGAAAGACGAAAAATCACCTCTCCCAATCCCAAGTTTCCCTTGCAATCACGTATTTCCTGTGGATTGCATTGCATGATTACTTCTGAAATTATTCATTAATTGTTTTAATTGAGTTTAACACCCTTAAAGACCAATGAAATCATCTCAAGATCTCACTGAAAACCCCTGGTACAGGTCACAAGGAAAAGAAACTGTAAAAAGGACAATGAAATGACCACATGCAGCAATTCTGGCACTGCAGTCAGCAGCACCAGCAAGAGAATGTTAACAGGAATATTTCATGCACAGTTTTCAGCAAGTCAGAATAAAAAGCTCAGAGTTCCTTACGGTTCAGGCTCTACATTGACAACAGGCACATCTCTTCTGAGCAAAAATCTATTTTCAGGCACTGGGGGGATTTCCTCAGGACGTACCACGGGCTTGTCCCGCTTGGCGCTAAGGTCGACTTTGTCTGCGACATCACTCTTGTCAGAAAGGCTGCTAAGGGAAAGAGCAGGGTGAGAAATCACAGTTAGCTGGGAAATCCCTTGGCCAACTGGGTTCCAAGAGAAGATGCATCAAACTTAGAGTTAGCTTAACAACCAAGATGTGTTCCACAACCAATTTTAGGCTAAAGGGAGGATGGGTGGCTATTACTGGAGAGAAAGTTCAGTTCTTGCTTTACAGCAAGTAATTCTGCTTTTCATTTACACCCTGTGAGACACTTTTAAAATATAACCAAATATATGTACAAAGTTCTGCAATAAGCCTGAAGTCTCACTTTTACACAGGTGTGCTGAGCCCTAAATAGTTTCACATACTATTTAGTAATTTCAACATTACTCTTGCTTTTATCTAAAACATCTTCCATTTAATGGAAAACTCAACAAGCTCAACTTTAGGATTTTTTTGTTTGTTTATAAAATCATGCAGCAAACCCCAAACTTAAAAGCATTTTCATATTTACTGCTTGAGCACTTCATGAAAACAAAGCAGAATTTCCCAGATTTTACTGCAATTGTTAGATTTTAGAGACCAGTCACCGTCTTTGGCTTGGGGTTCGCTTGCACCTTGGATCCTCCTTCTTCCTCTCCTCCTTCCTTCGTTTCCTGGACTGTTTGGTTTTAGCTCTTCTTTTCCTCTTTTTCCTCCTGCTCCTTTCATTCTCAGCCTCACTCTCAGAGGAGGATTCTGAAGAGCTGGATGCACTGGAAGAGGACTCTGAGGCTTCTGAGTCAGAGCAAACTTTCTTCTTCTTCTCCAAAGCTTGAACAGATATTTTCAATTGACACTGTGCACACGTGTGTGCATGTAAAAGCACAAAGCACATCATTTTATAGATGTATAAATATACAAATGGGCCATTTTAGAAAAGCTCTGTGAACTTTTTCACAATATCAAAGAATCAAAAATTCATCTGATTGTGCCCAGTCTAAATCCATGTTGGTATTATACAAATATTTTCCAGCAAAGACAGAATACACAGATAAGCAAAGGCCACTTATAGTAGAAAAAATAGGTGCTTTTGGAAACAATGCACAGGTTGCAAATCAAAGATTAAGAATAAAATAGTTGCTGGCCCAGTTGTGTATTTTTTATTTTTAAAACTTTTTTATTTCCTCTTTTCTGCATCCTCACACTTCTACAGTAGAGCTCCTCTTGACTTTCTCTAAAGGAGATAAATTACCACCTTATCCTAAGGAAAATCAGAAATTAGGTAGAAAATGCAAACTTTCACAGAGACTGTCCAAACATATATTTAAGATTGTTTATTCTCTATGAATCTTCATGAAAAGGAAAATAGACCTTGACCACATATATTGTATATACTAACTTTAGAGAATCTTAAAATAAACCTTTGGAGAGTGCACAAAATTCAACTTTAAGAAAAAAAACATTTGTGTCTCCCTCTTTCAGACACAGAAAAATAACTTTTCATTCCTTTTTGAGTTTGTCATGTCAACCTCTAATATGAACAGGGGACAAATGTTGAGGGCAGAAATTTCTTTTTTTTTGCGATGCCTTCCTCTCCTACACCAAGATTTACATTTTACAGGCTTGCAAGAATTAATTAAGACTCTACATGTCTACCATAATGATTTTTAGCTGCTGGTGGAATTGCTGTACTCTCTGAGAACATGAGTGTTGGATTAAGCCCTTTTCTGACCCACTCATTTCTGTTTAAATTTCTGATATATTATCACCTATCTTATTTTTCAATTCTCAGTGATTACAGTCCCTCCTGTTCTGGGGGAAATCCCTGAGCTTCCAGCATCACACTGGTACAATTATACTGATTAAACCCCAGCAGACCTTGAGTTCTTCCCTATTTGCTTCAAGAACTGAAGCCACCCTGAGACCCATGAAGAACAACAGGAACTCTGTCATTCAACAGGTTCTGTAGCACAGCAAGAAGAGAGATCAGGAACAGCTCCTGGGAGGGGGGATGTTGGATTAAACCCTTTTCTGACCAGAGTTGGGGCAACTGAGAGGTGTTTTAAAAACTTTTATTCCATTTTCAGTCTGATGAGAAGGGTGAGACAATACAGATGTTACAATTTGAAGCTAACTATTATTTAATTATAATACATTATAAGTGTATTGGCCTATCAGCTTTAGCCACACCACGCTGAAAATGCCTTAAAGCCAATCATCTAAAATTACCCTTCGTGGTCTCACTACAATGCATCTTTCATAGTTCTATTTCTCCAAAGTATCCAGTCTTATTTGCAAGGCTACCCTTTGAAACTTGTTCCTGGTTCCATTTCTCTCTCAGCAATGTCTGTCCATTCCATGGCATTTCTAAGTCAGCATCTCTCATCTCAAGGTTTGCACACAGATGCACACACTGGGTGAGCCTTCTGTCAGGCTTTGAGAATTCCCTACAAATCCATTTCCCACACATAAACATCATCAATTTTGGGAATGTTGAACGAAATCCTGGGAACTCACCATCCTTGGCTGAGCTGGTGACCAGCACCCCGCAGTCAATGACTCGCACGTCTGCGTAGGGCCTGCTGGCGGCGTCGGTTTTGAGATTTTCTATCTGTTCTATGACTTCAAACCCAGAAATGACCAGCCCAAAGACAACGTGCACACTGCAGAAAGGAAGTGTTTACAAAGCACAAAACATCTATGAATCATTGTGGTGATTTTCCAATTAATTTCACATTTAAAATGTCAGTCTGAGATAGAAACATTGAGCTCTTAATGCATTAAATAAGATTTTTTAATGATTTTAAGTTGAACATTGACAACAATGCTAAGATTTTTATGCAATGTGAAACAAAGATCCAGTCTGACATCAAGTACTTCCCTCAAACTGAAGCAGTCTTGTCTCCTCAACAAGGGCAGGGTAAACAGATTAAAATTCCTAACCCACCCTTCTATTTTTGCAGTTTTGTGCAATAGAGATCAAGAGCCCATCTATAAACATGACAGAACTCCTCCCCAGAGGAGTAGAATTTATAGATCTCTACAAACCCAGGATACAATTTCCCCCTGGCATTGCAGGGACAGTTAAAATAAAGGAATCCTTGGTTTTGTTCTGTGGTACCACATTTCTCTTCCTGTCTTCCATTTGCCCCATAAATTTTAGGGATAAAAACAAGCCCCAAAAGAGATGACTGCTCAAATATATTGAGTTTGGCAATTCAACTCCCAAATTTATGGGCTGAGGGCAGCAAGCAGTTTTAAAGAAATAATCCTAGGATTTAAGACAATTCAAGTTTTTGTCCAGCTTTAGGAAATAAGTTGCCACTTGAAATTTTTATAGAACTGAAACTTTTGTTTTCCATCTCATCCCATTGTATAATTTCCACAGAGTTAAGGATTTGTTTCCCCATTGTTGTCTACTTTCCATATAACCCTCAAACTTCAGCAATCATTTGAGAAATATGAAAGGATTCTTACCCATCGAGATGAGGAGCAGGTTTTGTTGTTCTGTTGGACAAACAGCAAGATGGGAAGATGGTAAAATAAAATAAAATCAGGGATTCAGATGAAGTAAAAGAGAAGAATGACACAGAAAAAAAAAAAAGAGGTGAAGGTAAGACAAAAATAGTGAAAAACACAGTTAAATATATGGAATTAACAAATTAAAATTACAGATTATACACACAGGCTTTCTTAAACTTTTACATGGTGTTTGTCTGAAGTTTAGCTAAGTGTGCATATTGAAAGCTGTACCAAGTATCATTTCATGCATGCAGTAAACAATTTCCAAGTGTCTTTAAATACACATTTAATGTAACTTTATGATTTTTAATCACAGAGAAGATACAATTTGGTGATAAATATTAGGTGACCAATGGGATTTAAATGTTTCTGAGCTTGTTAGCTTCTTAGATTGCAAGGTCACTTTAAAGACAGTTTATTTTAAAAAAGAAGAGTTATGATGTGTGAGAGATTCTCTGCTTCCCCTCACCTCCCACCACTTCTTTCTCACTTCCCATTTACCTGCTTGACCTCCTGACTCAGAATACAAAGCAATATTTGTGTCTTAAATCATCAAACACTTCAGCTCAAAACCTCACAGGCTTCCCAAAATCAACAGCAGACATTCTGTGCCACCTACACTTCACTGATAAATGCAGATTTCCTCCCTATTTTTCAGCTTCTCACACTGAGCCTGAATGGAAAATGCAACTGCCTTTTGTACAAATCTTTTGGATTCTAATGCTGTGAATCCTTTTCTAAAAGCAAACTAAAGTTACTTCTCCAAGTGAGCCTGAATTCCTGCTGCACAGGGGATCCTGCTATGCAGGATTATTGAGTAAAGAACATCAGAGCCTGCTCAAATATTGGGGGAGAAATGAAATAGAAATCACTTCTGAAGACATTCTCTCTCTCTCTCCTCCCAAGCACTATTGTGCTTTTAAAGCTTTCTTCCAATGAACTCAAAATAAATAATCAATCACAGGTGATTTTTCTAGATTTACAATAACACAGATTTGGTATGAAGTTTTTTACTGCTAGAATAAAATATTACTTCTTAAACACTTCTCTTCCCTTGAGTTAGGTCACAAAACCCTGCAGTGCTGAACACATCCCAAAAGGTGGAACTATGAATCAGGAGTGTTTACACTCTTGATTTTTTTTTTTAAGCTCCAAATGTCAACCAGCCCACCCACTTCCTTAATAGTGAATACAGAAAGCTTCTTTGGGTTAACACAGGGGAAGAAATGCTGTTAACACAACATTAAATTTCTCAATAGCAGTGGGTGTTCTTTGATTTTTCCTTGCTAACACAGCACATTGCTACAAAAAGAAAAAGCCTTATGGCTTTCGAAGCTCTTGAAGCAAGAGTTAACTGCATTAACAACCTGCTGCTAAGTAAACAGTTTAAGTGGCTTTAATTATGAAGCTGATTTAAAGGGGTGAAAAAAATAGAAGTGGGTTACTTCAATGAAACCAGTAGTAGTGAAGACTGAGGGTTTAGAATTAGCTGGAAAAAGCAATAAGCTCAAAACCAGGGCTGGGGAGGCTGCAGGTGCTCCTGCCATGCATCAGCACTGGAGACTAATTAAGCAAATTACCTAAGCAGGAGCTGCCTTTGGACTGGTGCTTACTGAGCAGAGGAAGGGATGGTTGGTGCATTAAACCCATGCAGAGGCTGCCCCACTCCCCTGGCACTCTGAGAGGCAAAATAAACAGGGTGCTGTCCTTGTTCACCAAGAGAGAACTCCAGGAGAAGCTTTGTCCCACAGGGAAACCTTTCAGATGCACCACAAGGACTTGGGTGACTGAACAACCTCCACGGAAAACAGAGCCCTAAATCCTTGTGGTGCCTTTGAAAGTTTTCTCACCTCAGTGTCAGGGCTGTAATGTGACATTTATTCTGCAAAGGTGCACTTTAAAAAAGCATTCCAAGGTTTTCTGCATTGATCCTTAAATATTTGCTTTGGCTTCAGAACTTAACCAGGGGCAAACCTAGCTCCTGTCTTGGCACTGTGGAAACCTAAAGCCACGATGAGTTCATCCCCCCAAAATAATACTTTATTAGAACATTTCTATATAGAGCTCTCATCATTTTAACCATTCAAAATCTGCCTTTTAATAGACACTGTTATGCAGGTTATTTACAGAAGGACAAATACCTTTCTTCACTCAAGTTTAAATTGGTTTAAGATACTGCTGAAGAGAAAATAATCTTTTTTGATAAAAGCACGTTCTTACCCACCCCCCAAAGAACCTCAGGCCTAAGAAAGGGTTCAATGCACATAACAATATGATCAGAAAAACAAGAAAGAGAAAAACAGAAAGAAAAGGAAAGGACACAGCCTTAGAGGAATGAGACATTACCTTTGGAGCGCACGATGTAACACTGTTTCTGTAAATTTTACACAAAAATGGCAGAAATAAATTGTAATACATTTTCAGACAAAACTGAGTCTATGTTTTATTAAATACAAGTTTAAAATTATTATTAATCAAGTTGTATGCAGAAAAAGGATGCCTAAAAGAGGGCTCTAAATTTTCTTTAGAATACACTTTGAAAACTAAAGTTCTCCTTAAAAACAAAAAGAAAACTCGAGACAAAACCTGCTTGCAAAACTACTGCAAAAACAAACAGTTAGAAAGAGAATGCCCCCACTCCCCTCTGAGTCTCAATCCAGCAAAAAATGCCCAACTTGAAGCAGATGAATAAGCAATTTCTGTGGGTTTATTCACATGCTTGCAGCTCCACAGGGGTTCAGAGGTTCTGCTGAATCCGTTCCCAAGCAGGAACTCCCCAGGCTGGCACACAAATGTTTGGATTCACAGAGGAAACGTGTGCAGCCAGGAGTTCCCAACTTCAGCCAGTTCACAGTTAGCTACATCCTCCTCCTACTATGAAGCTTTTCTACAAGTAAGAAAAATCAGTGTTTTCTCTAAAATATGTGCATTGATTGCTTCTGCTCAGAATTTTAGAACAAAAACCACATTGCAGGTGCAAAAAAGCCCAAACAGCTGCAGCAGCTGATGCTGGATTTTACCCTGGTGTAATTCTGAGCAGCAGCAATGTTTGAAAACTGCATTATCAGCTGAGCTTAATCCACAGCCCTCCCCCCACCCCCAACAAACTATCAGTGATTAATTATCTCTCTGTTATTGATGACACATTCAAGTATCCTAGGAATGTTTTCATTTTTCCATAAACTTTTGATCAAGCCAATGGACCTGCTTGTGTGAGAAGTGCACATGTACTAATAATGCTCAAAGATAATGCAACATCAGCCCCTTCCATTTGACATTTTTTCATTTTTGTATTAGTTAACTATTCAATAATTAGCTCAAAGGTATTTCATTCACAACAACAACAAAAAAGGAAATTATTAACTGTTGATTAGAAAAATACCTGGTTTGGGACACCAAAACAATATGAACTACTTTTAATGAGCTGGGAACATTCAGAAATAATTTGTAAAATCAAAACGAGAGTACTCCCAAATTATTTTATCCTTCATTTAGCAGATCAAAGTGGTTCCTTTGTTTCAGTTTATGAACTGGGCATGGCACCACACAGTAAAACATTTTTAAACCAAAAAATCCTATTTAGTTCTGAGCAAGAAAGCAGAGCTTGAGAGACACATTAAACCAACAACACCCTCAATAAGGAAAAAAAAAAATCAGTCGGTAATAGGAAATCAGACTCAAGTTTTAAATAGCTGTGGAACAGAGAGGCAAGAACTCCAAGCATTTGAACTGATAAGGAACAGAATCCAGGACTCCTCTTTAGGTTGCACTAAGGGCTTATTCCTCAGCACACTTCACAGCTGAACTATAATTAAACAATTATGACACAAAACTTCTCTCTTTTCACAGAGGTTACTTTGTTCTGCTTCCTATTGCTGCTTCACTCTTCCTTCTCCAGGGGCACTTGTGGTTTGCTACAAATGGAGCTTGGCAGATTTGGCGTGAGGGGAAACAGAGCTGAGCAGTGGGAGGATCAGGAGCCATTAATGTTACCTTATTCCCTCATTTTCACCAGAACTGCACTATTCTGTATTGGGAATTCCCCCCTGGCAGGTGGGCCACAGGAATGATGGAATGGCTCTGAAGAGGCAAGAGATTTCCAGAAAAAAAGAGAAGGGAGCACATGGCTCCAGAACATCACCCAGAGGAATGCAGCCACTGAGCTGGAAAATCCAGAACAGCCCTGGGATCAGCTCTGTCTGTGCTCCCCCAGTAACTGCTGCTGATGGTGGCAGCAGCAATTCAAAGCAGCTACTGGAGATACAGAAAAAGGAAAGATGATTCTGGAGTGGTTCCTGCCAATCTCTGCCCCATCCTGGGGATTCCTAGCTTGGAATGGAAACGGGACAGTTACAGATTTACACCCTCACATGGGTTTAGAACACTTGTAAAATCACTGAGTTCTACAGGAAGTTATTCACCAAAAAAAATCAGAGTGGGGCTCCCTGAACACAGAGTCAATTTCTGACCTGGTGCCTTTACAACTCTCTTCAACACAAGCCTGCAATGAACTGCTAGAAACCTTCGGGTACAGAAAACTGAAATTGCAGTATTTTACAAATCTAGAGGGATTGTCTCTGGATCCTTTCTGCTGAACTGCAAAATGCTGTGTTCCTCCAGAGCAGGAAATGTTTCTCAGGCACATGAGAGCAGACTTGGCCTATTTACAGCACATGGGCATGGAACTCACAATCCTCCCTCAGCTACACTTTCTCCTTCCCACCCAACTGTTGCTCCTACTCAATTAAGGGAAAAAAAAGCCAAAAAAGGGAGGCAAATAGTCTACAAGAATTAAACCCAGCACTTCTGATACTGCACAGACACATTTCTGACTCCCTCCACCTCTGCACTGTGCCACTCTCCAGCCCACCTGGATTTCAGTCCATGCTTTTCCCTGAAGCCTCCTAACATCACTTCCACTGCCTTTTCCATACCCAGCTGTCATTGTTGCCCACAAATCCTCCAAGCTCTTTCATGCCAGAGAAATTCCTGACTACTCCCAGAAAGCTGATGATTTTTTAGGATGGCTCAGATGATTGTTTACATTAAGATGAGTCTGGACATTCTGTTTCAAGTAAAACTGTCCACTTTAAATCAACTTTCAGGCATTGCATTCTTGTGCCTGGTTTGCTGGTGCAATATGCCAGAGAGACATTTGCTGCCTGATTACTTCCTGTAAAGACTCATTATTCCAAATACAACTTTTCTCTGGAGAGCAGGGAATTCTGATGAATTTACAGAACTCTTATAGTCAGGATCCTTGTTATTATTTTAGCCCTATTTGGACAAACTGTTCTAGAAAAAATTATCACTTATTTGCACTCCTTATCTGCCACATTAGATGTGTATAAGATACAGAGTTCTCATCCCTGAGAACAAATGCAGAGCTCTAAAGAAGCTCAGATGAACTATCTCCCTTTCTATAAATGTAATCAATGAAATGAAATAGATACAAATATTAAAAAAAAATAATAATCTGAAGGCTACCACTGAATATTGCCTTTCACACACTCTTCAGGTTAAACATTTGGAGAATATTTTTCTTAATTATAAACTGCAGAGAAACTGAGCATTACTGGGAGTATAAAAACCACATTTTAATTTCAGCTTAAAGCATAAAGGAAGAAAATATTTTATGAAAGAAAAGCTCTATAGATGCACTACACATTCCCTAAAGTAATCAGACAAATGCCACCCAGCAAGACTAACTGCTTCAATAAACTCTATTTTAAAGTGAAGGCACAAACTGCCTAGCTACAACCTTTAGGAGCTGTTTCCCACTTGGAATCCTGATTCTCTTCCCTGGCTCCAGAGCAGGCTGGTGCCTTCTCAGACATTAGAGGTACCCCAGCAATCTGCATTGGAAGGCAGGAGCTCCAGAGCATCCTCATCCTGAAGGCCACAGAGGACACCCCAGGAGCCTAAAGCTAAGCCTAACCAGAGCTAAACCCAGCTCTGGATTCCTGCACAGCTCAGGTGAATCCAGCTCATGAGGAAGTTTTTAGGTTTCTTACTCTGCCTCAATTCCCACTGAACTCACACTTCTCCTTAAAGTGATTCTACGAAGAAAATCAGAATTTTTCAAGGAATCTACATCTTTCAAAATACTTCTATATATGATGAAAGTGCTTTTAAATAATCTTCCTTTATTGGCCTGTGTTAATTATAATTTAGTATCCAACACAACCTTGGGTTGTTTTGGTGTGTGGGGAGAGACAAGGTGTTTAAATCTGATTGAACAAGCTGAGCCTACCAAGCATCAGGGAAAGAAGATGACTTTGGAATCAAATGCAGGAGAGAAAAGAAACTTTAGAGCCCTCAAATGACAGCTGCTTGACTGATGTGACATCATTAGGTTTTCATGTTTAATGTTCAGATAAGCTTAAAAATGGAAAATTAAGGCAAGAGAACCCAAAGGCAAGTCACCAAGTAAAAAATAATGAAGCAATGCCTTCAGAGAGCTTATTAAGGCATGGAGTTGTATTTATATAAACTGTTTTCCATATTAATGTGCACACACATCCTTTCAGATTTATTGTAATGAAGCACAACATGTAAAATTTCCTTTGAAGGGAACAGAAAACAAGCTTTTGAAACAATTTGATCTCTACGGAATGTCTAAACAGTGCTAAGTGTGAGACTTTCTTTTAGGTTCCTATGCATCTTCCATTTTCAGGACATTTTTTAGGAAAAGACCTAAAAATGTTTCTTATCTGAACTACATCATATCATACTGAAGATCTTTTTCAGGCAAAGAAAAAAAAAACCAAGATTTCTGAGGACAATTTACTCCTTTACTGAAGACAGGGAAGCGCCATTCATTCTTATCCCCCAAGAAAGATGGCAAAGAAAAAAAGATTTTTTCTAGTTAAGTAACTATGCTAAAATTGACTTTTCAAACCCCACTGTTGTTTCACAAAGTATGTCCAGGCTAAAGTTATCAACCTGTTCTTCCCAAGTACAAACTGGTAAACATTAACAGGAGGCAATTTTGAGAAGGGAATTAACAAAAGGAATAATCACATCAGAGTTTGCAAGCTTAAAAAAACTGACACTCAACCTAAAATACACCTGCTTTGACTTGGAAACCCCCAATTATCAGACCTGAGTGTTTTACTTATGAGTAAAGGTCAAAGTGTTTTCTGTAATTTTTGAATTTAACAGAATGTGGTTACTAGAATGACATTTTTTAAAGGTAATGAAGGAAAAATCTGGTCATCCGCACATCATTCTACATAGTGTTGGCATATGCACAAGTTAACAGAATTATGATGTATTAAAAAGGCATGTCAGGAACAAATACTCAAAAAAAAAATAGTAATCATAATAATCAAATAAAAATTCCCACTCATTCTTCTTCTGAAAAAAAAGCAACCAAAACACCCCCCCAAAAGTAAATCATAAATCATCATTTTTTAAAGAGCAAAACCATACAAACCACCTCTGGATCTCACTCCCCCTTACATACAATGCTCATCACTGTCATTTGCAGATAATCTGATGAGGTTTGTGCACCCACAAAGCAAAGAATCTATTTCCTGGTCGCTAAGAACTGAACATAAATCATATTTTTAGGGAAAAAAGCCACAAAGGAAGAACATCCATGGAACACCAGCTTTAATCTAAATGAATGCCACAAGGAAATATTGATCTCTAATAATTCCTGCTGCAGGTGCCACTCAGTCCTAGCCAGGATCAGATGGAGAACATGGATATGGATAATTTAGCAATACCATCTTTCTCATGAACAGCGCTTCTCTGTGTAAGAAAAGCTCCACTGTGGGATCACTTCTACTCACATGAAAAATTGGGAACCATTGGTATGTTTCCCTCGGTTTGCCATTGACAAAAGGAACGCTCTGTCATGTTTGAGAATAAAGTTTTCATCTGTTTGAAGAAAAAATATGTTTGTCAGATTTTCCCTGGCAAGGGAGGCAGGTTGTTTTCTTAGTAACTTATGGATGCTCTAAGGAGAAATTCTGCTGCTGCTGGAGAAACGGGAACAGGTTGGAGGAAAAACAACGATCAGGTTTAAACAAGTCTCTTCAAATTACAGTTGAGACAAAACTTTGTATCTTAAAATGGTGTAGATATCGTGCAAACATTTCTAATTAAAAATAATTCAAGTCATTATAAGTGTCTTCAATAAACATTAGATAATGGACTTAAATCCTGAGTTATTTGGGTAAGAACAAGGTTGGTAGAATTATTGACATTCTAAAACAAGAATTAACATACATGATGCTGTTATTTACACTCCAGGTGGAAAGGTCAGGAGAAAAAGCTGATTATTTCCCTGGTATGGCACACTAAAAATGCCACTTCTACACTCAAAACTGGAAGTCTCAAAGCATAGAAGGGAAAAAACCTCTCTGCATCTGAATCTAAATATAAAAGCAACCAAGAATAAACTGAACATGCATTTTATATTGCACTGAATTAAAGAGGAGTTCTGGTTGTACAGCAGAATATAACACCAGATCTTCTCCAGGTCATTTCCAAAGATAAAAATACCAATTTGAATGTACAAAGCTATTAATTTTTACATCACATATCAAAACACAATCCTGCATATTTAGCACTCACCATGAGAAACAAACCCTGAGTAACTTCTTAGTAAATGGATCTGTTCAAGCCTTTCCTTGACTAAAAACTTCAATAGTCCCACATCAAACTGTGTCCCTTTTTTAAGAGAAACTTAGTTTCATGCATCTAACCACACACAGAACCAGAGGTTGTAAATAAATATATTCACTGTCTTAACACTTGAATATCAGTAACCACCTGGTTTTTTCAAGAAATAATTGTATATCTTTAAACAAATAATTTAAAAACTCACCATTTTCCTTCCAACAGATTTTTACAAGAGGTAATTGTACATTTATTTATTAATTCTTTGCAAGGAAAATGACTTGTGTAGCATAAAGTCAGAAATGAACCCTAAGCATACAAACCTTGAGTAGGGAAGGGGAGGAAAAGGGACATTAACAAAAGAAGAAATCACTGTTTAGAGCTGGAATTATGTGGATTTTCTCTCAGAATAAGTCATTAACCCTCAGAAAGGTTAGACACAGAACTCTTTATTTCTCCAAGCAACACAGATATCCATCTACAAAGGGACTTAGCAGTTGTCTATATATAATTTACTAGGGAGGGGACAAGGGAACAGAGTTTGAATTTGTGTTACTGAGCTTTTGTCTCTTACCTTTTCATTTTGCAAAAGACCACATTCTCTATAAACAAAAGAATATGTTGACAGTTTTAGGCAGGAAGATAGGAGTTTATTCATGAATAAAGTTGCCTAGCCTCCATGCTGAAAGTCATGTTTAACCAATTATGTTAGCCTTAATTAATTGTCAATTTAAGTTAAACATTAACAAAAAATTATCCGAAAGTCATGCATATAAAAGGAATTCTCATGCAACATTAGTTTCATGCAAAAAGGTGATCTATGAGTGAACCTGTTTTCATTAAGTAGTTTGGGAATCAAGACTTGTTTATCTCAGGACTGAACAGAGAATCTGCAAAGACAGATTTGCTCTTACCTTTGAAATAGCCACCATAAATAGATTCACCTCCTTTTCCATTACCTACAGATTAAAAAGCAGCAATGAAACAACTTTTTGTTGAAAACTTTTTGTTTCATTTATATAAAAGCTGTGCATAACAGTCCACCAGCACTTGACTCTCAAAATAGGAGATTCCATCCTCAGGCTCTTTTGGTCAGGCCCAGGATTTCAGGACACAGTGAAAACAGACATTTTGGTAAGGACAGGTATTTCAGGAAAGGAACTATAAATCCAGGAAAACTCCTTCTGGAGACATTTCTAGCTCATTCAATGCTTTATTATTAATTTTAAACTTATTCAAACAGTTACATTCCTGTACCAACAGAACATCACCAGGGCTGCCTCTATTGCAAACCCAGAAGTGAAAAGCAGTTCAGACTGGAGTCTGCACTTGAATTGTTTTAATAAGATGGAATATCATAAAACCCTCCAGTGAGGAGTTTTTTCCAAACAAATATTACACCAGTTGAAACACTTTAGAACTTCAAAAATTAAGAATGAAATGGGTGATCTATGCTATACTTCACACAAATGAAGGATTTTTATGGCATTGTAACACTTCCATGGTATTTTCTGAAGTTATGAACACATCAATGGTAACATTTCTGTTCCATTTCAAACTTGGCATTTTTAAAAGCCCATTTTACCTTCACTGAAGTCCCCACCCTGAATCATGAAGTTTTTAACCACACGATGGAATGTGGTGCCTTTGTAGCACAGCTTCTTCCCAGTTGTTTTGCCAATTCCTTTTTCACCTGCAAGAAGGTGAAACAAAAAGAATCCACAGATTGTCACTGAACAAATTCCAAAGGTTTCCCTCCCTAGTTCTAATGGACATGACAGCCATAACTAAAAGATAACACAGTCCTACCTGATGCCTTTTCACCATCCAGAATGGGGATCTTTACAAGGGGACTCTGAGGTGAAAATTAGGTTGTGTCTTAAAAGATTTCCTTTTCCCCCTCAAGAAGGAGTGTGTAAATCTACTCAGGATAATTTATAAAAAAACAAGAGTTCAGGATAATGGTGGGTTAGCTATTTTCTGTGGGCCCAGCTACACTCCTATGCAGGTCACAGTATCCTTTTCAAACCACTCACACATCTGGATGTGTCAGATGATTCCCAAGAGAAAAGCCAGGAAAACAGGTTTCAACCCAGTTCAGTGTGATCCACACTTGGAAAAGAGGGACTGAGCCACTCCAAGCTTCCACACCTTCCCCAATCCATGTACAGTGTCAGGTCACCCCTTCACAGCAGCTGCAGATCAGGTGGACTGGTGATTTTTGAGTTAGTGATCCCACAACCTCAAATTTCATTTGCACTTCTTCCAAAATTCAGAAGAGAAGCTGCCCTAGGCTCGAGGATAAGGTGACAATGACAGGAAGGGCTGAGGTTCAAGGCAGTAGGTCCATGAGGGATTTATGCTGGTCAAGAGACACTGACTGGAGCTTCCCAGAGGAGGGGAGCTGGCAAAATGTGCCAATTAACAGTTAAAAGTTATAATAATAATATTATACACTGTGCAACAGTTAAAGTCCCACATTATCCACAGGTACAGGAGATGCAGTGTACTGAAACATGAATTAACAGGATAAATAACAGGACTAATAACCCAATGTTCAGTTTCAGCCCATCACTGGCTATGGAATAGGTATTTGGTGCTGGGTTAGTGGACATTTCACCAAATATTCTGCACTCTCAGAAATGCAGATACACTCATTACCCAGAGCCAACACCCCCACTGCTGCAATCTATTACTCTGCCACCCCAAACTACCTGCCAGCTCAATCATCCCAAATTTGCCATTCCAAGCCCATCACTGCCAGGGCAAAGGGGACTTTGTGGCACAAAACCCACTCAGGGCACTGTTGTTTATCATCCTTCACTCATGGAATACATATTTATTAGTTATTTACCTGGCTCTCCACACCCATAATCCAATCCACACCTCCTCCTACCCCATTTTTGATTTCCACATGAGTTATGCAAGCAAAGCTGTTTATTACAGGGATGGACACACTCCTCCCCTCTTTGTACAGCACTGAAAACCTTCATCAAACACCACCATGGAACATCTGCCTGTATGTTTGGTCATGTCTCAGATGTCCCTCAGGGCTATGGAAAATCCCCTCAGAGATGGGATCCTGCATGGCATTGAGTTGGAGCAGTTACATTCCTGTGCCAACAGAACATCACCAGGGCTGCCTCTACTGCAGACCCAGAAGTGAAAAGCAGTTCAGACTGGAGTCTGCACTTGAATTGTTTTAATAAGATGGAATATCATAAAACCCTCCAGTGAGGAGTTTTTACACATTTTTCTAAACAAATATTACACCAGTTGAAACACTTTAGAACTTCAAAAATTAAGAATGAAATGGATGATCTATGCTATACTTCACACAAATGAAGGATTTTTATGGCATTGCAATACTTTCATGGTATTTTCTGAAGTATTATGAACACATAAACAACATTTCTGCTCCTTTTAAAGCTTAAAATTAAAGCTCTTAAACAGAGCTGGTGGTGAGATGGGAGCTTTGGCTGTGGCCAGAAGTCCCAGTCCCTTTTCTTACCCCCCTTTAGAGCACTGCCAGTGCTTTCCCAGTCAGGTACAAGACACAGCAGTTGTTCCATTGGCAAGAGCTGCAGCACCTCCCTAAGCTCAGACACTTTCACACAACATCCAACACACTGCTCTTGAGCTCAGCTTCTCTTCTGCCTCAGGCCAAACACCAGCCTTGTTCTTTTTGCTCTAGACATCCATGAATTTTGTCAGGAAAAGAAAAATCCTTGTCTTTGAGCCCCACCCTGCCTAAGCAGCTCTTTCCATGCCCTGCAAAGCCCTTGGCAATGGGATGGCAGAGGAGAATTGGCTGCCCTGGTAGCACCTGGACTGGCAGCTCAGTGTGACCCTCTGTGAATTGGGTGCCAAGTGGTGCCAGTTTGAGATCAGAAGGGAATCAGCTCCTGACAAAGTACCACAGCAGATGGGCCCAGCTTTGTTCCATAGGTGGGTAGCATCTGCAAGGCCAGCTGCTGGAATTTAAAAAGGACATTTCCAGGGGCCAAATCTACTTCTGACAGCAATGCCAGGATCACTCTGTCCTCCTCCATCTGCCAAAAATACCCTGGTTTGATGATGGCTTTATGCAGATCATATGGTCCAGAATGGGACAGCATCACCTCTCCATTGTAATTTACCTCCTCAGGTGGGCACAGGCCTTGCAGATGGCTGTGGTTTGTACTTGGATAAACAAACAATTATTAACAATAAAATCACGATCAATTAAAAATCCACTATCAACAAAAATCCCTATTTATTATTAATTTTAATAATAGATCATTAAATATTATTAATTTTATTAAATATTATTAATTTTATTTAATATTATTAATTTTAATAATATTTAATATCATTAATTTTAATTTAACAGTTACATTCCTGCACCAACAGAACATCACCAGTGTTGCCTCTACTGCAGACCCAGAAGTGAAAAGCAAAAGTATGCTCCCAAATGTACGAAATCTTTGAAAAATACATAATTAATAAAGAAAAAATTGGTATCTCTGCAGGTTGTAAAATAATCCATAGAAGCCTCACTGTTGGGCAGAAGATGGAAGAAGACATTAATAACTATCAATAAAATCACTATCAATATAATTATTAACATTAAAAATGTAATTTATTAACAATAAAAATTTGAAGTATCAGCTACATACCCGAGCACAAGCAAAGGAAGTTCTTACAAGTCTTTGGACAAATGTCTGAGAAGAGCTGAAACATAATTCGACCAACTAGAAAATAATAAAAAAAAAATTAGAGTTTTAGAACTGGTTGGAATAATAAAATCTGCATATAAACCAATCTGTATATTCTAAAATTGTAATTTTCTGAGAAAAGGTTACTTTATCAAGCAGAATAAGAAAATATCTTAAGTATGCATATATTAGAACACAGAGTAAGAAAGAAGAATAACAGAATAGTAAAAAATAGACAATAAGTAATAACATTCCATCCAATTTATCAGAAGACCTAGAGATTCCATTGTGATTTGAACCTGGAAAGCCAAGCTGATTTACTAAAATAGTTTAATCATGTCAGATCTTTTCCATTTTGAAAATGATTTCCCATAAATACAAGTCCTCAGAGAGCTGGAGCAATTCCCTCCCCAATTACTGTGTTTATACAAATACATTAATAATCACATTTGCACAGTTTTCCCTGTGATCATTACCTACAAAGTCCAACTGGCTTAGCTCCATATTGTGCTGAGGATTACAGCTGCATTGGCACTCTTGGTCTAAAATCCTTCAGTTTAAAAAAACCCAGATGAATCAAACAGGGAAGATGAAAGGCAGGCAGAACTAATGCTCCACTTGCCAGATATTATGAACTAAATATTTTCTCTTTGCTACTGGTGGTGGTTGTGTTATGGACCTTCCAAACCTATTAAAATACTGCTGAAGAGTGGTTGAATATAAAGAAAACTGTTTTTAAAATTGATTTACATTTTCTATTTTATTTTCCAAGATACTGGGATGTAAAGCACTTTTAAAAAATCCATGACAAACTGCTCCCAAATGTATGAAATCTTTAAAAAATACATAATTAATAAAGAAAAAATTGGTATCTCTGCAGGTTGTAAAATAATCCATAGCAGCCTCACTGTTGGGCAGAATTACAAGGAGACCAGCAATAATCTGTCAATGAGCACTACACTCTAGTGGTGCACACTGGTAAGACTTCATTTTAAAAAGTAACTACTCCAGGAATATCTTCTCTTTTCTTTCCTTTAAAGAAAAAAAAATAAGTTCAAATGTATTTCATTCAATACTTAGAAAAAGAAAAAAATTGAGAAGCTCCTAAGAAACTGCATTCAATTTTAAGGCTCTGTCCAAATATATGCACTTATAAGATGGTAAATTGTTGGTTCAGAAAGGAAGAAATAAAATAACAGCATCAGTACTTGATGATCTTAGATAAAAATTCAAGATGTCTTGAGCTGTTGAAAGGTCTGAATCTCATTAACTGCAGCAAGAATGTTCTCTAAGCATTCATCACCACAGCAGGAACATGCAAAGGAAATGGGTAGGGAGAGAGTCCAAAGAATGAAGAAATGGAGAATATTCAAAGATCCCCTATCAAACAGCAGTTCAGTAACTACCACTATGACAGAAAGGCCATTTGCAGGTGAAGAAACCACTCCAAGCTGCAAGGATTGAAGATTCCTACAAGGAACACAACAGACCAGACAGTTTAGTAGAAGAGTTACCAATTTTCATTCTAGCCCAGGGATTCAGGAGAACACAAACCCCATTCCCATTCCTCTGCTGCACAAACTGAGCAGTGACTGAGTGCTTCAGAGAGCCACGGGCAGGTTGTACAGAGTCATGGAAGAGAACCCACAATGGTTTGGGTTGGAAGGGACTTTAAAGTTCATCCAGTCCCAGCTCTACTGCCATGGCAGGGACACCTTCCACTATCCCAGGCTGCTCCAACCAACCAGGTACACAGAGGAGGTCTTAAGGGACAAAGGACACCTGGATGGCCCAATGCTCCCCCAGGGGCAGGGGGCACCTTTTGAATTCTGCCAATCACTCGACGCCCTTCTGGAATGCCAGGACTGACAGACAGCACTCCTCAGGGGTCAGGGTGTGGAAAGGAGAAGTGATTGACACACTTGGGGAAGGAATCTTCAGGGAGAAACCTGGGGTATCTGAGGCAAACCATGACATCACACTGCAACATCAAGCCCTGTCCAACCTGGCCTTGGACACTTCCAGGGATGCAGGGGTAGCCACAGCTTCTCTGGGCACCCTGTGCCACGGCCTCAGCACCCTCCCAGGGAATAATTTCTACTTAATATCTCATATAAACCCATCCTCCTTCAGTTTAACACCTTGTCCCACTGCTCCACACCCATGTGAGTCCCTCTCCAGCTCTCCTGGGGCCTCTCTAGGTCCTGGAAGAGACTCTAAGCTCTCCCTGGAGCCTTCTCTTTTCCAGGCTGAAGGGCCCCAACTCTCTCTGTGTCTGCAGGAGAAGATTCCTCCTGCATTTGCTGTGTGAAATAACACACGACACTTTCCAGGGAAAAAGCTGGCACTACCCCCATTCTGCTCTCAGCCCAGCTGCTGCACCACCAAGGTGCCAGCTGCCAAGCAACTGAGGGCTGGTAGTCCCTGCAGCCTCCAGAAGGGACTTGTACTCTGAGGCATAAATTGTAGAAGGATTTTGCTGCAAACCCAGCACATTTAGCACCTGAAGCAGCAGACACCACCACCGTGGTGTTCCACTGGAAGAACTCTCTTATGTTCTAGCAGATGACAAGGCAGAAGATGAAAGGAGACATTCATAACTAAGGTATCACTTCCAGCAGTATTTTTCACCAGTGCTTTGTCAATAACAAAGTCTGCCAGGTGCTCATAAAATCACAGAGTGATTCCTGCTGGAAGGGACCTTAAATCATCCAGTTCCATGTGCAGGGACACCTTCCACTAGATCAGGTTACTTCATGCCCATCCAGCCTGATCCTTTTATGCCCTTTAATCCTACAAATGGTAATGCACACCTATCCAAGATCCAAAGATGACAGATCCACTTTATAAAATGAGGGTTGTATAAAACCTGGAGCACTGCTTACCCAGCTCCATCCAGCCACACCAAACGCTGCTGTCTGCTCCTGAGCCACAAACCACACACTGTGAATCCATCTGCTGGGTTACTGCCTGCATTTTACTGCAACTGCATGAATACCATTAGCACTGAGAGGTTGTATTTTCCACTGACAAACAGGCAATGAAATGTGCCAGAGAAAGATCAAACCCATTTTCACACCTTGGTCAAAGATGTAGGAAAGAACAGCTGCTAATAAAAAAAAATAATAGAAGTATGTATGATTAGCACCTACAAATCTTACCCTTGCCTCATCCCTCATCAAAAGAAAGAGAAAAATCTCATTTTAAACTTGGAACTGAGGTATATGCTGATATAACACAGATAAAAAAAGCACTTGAGATGTTACTTATTTCCCCAGATTTAGACACCTCTCCTCTGAGATGATCCACCTTCACTGCAGACAATTTCCAATGCTTTCTTCAGCTTCATTTCCCCGATGCAAAGGTTAAGTGATCTGATCAGGGAACAAGCTCTCTGTGACTAACCATAATATTTGAACAGTAAATGAAAACAAACAAAAACCGCTACAAAGTCAGTCAAGTAAGCAAAAGCTGCTCACAAACCTACCCAGAGTCCTCAGTTGGCTTTAACTAAGAAATGACAGCACAGACACCTCAACCCCAGGCTAAAGTAAAAACTGCTGGGATTGCATTTGCCTATTCTTTATGAAACAATAATTTGATAAAAGTATTATTTGTAAACAGGCTTTGAACTTATTTTTTAAAGAATCAGAGTAAGTGGTGAAAGAAATATGTACATTATTTAAGTGATGTATTATATAAGTGATGCCTATATAAAATCTAAGCTGTCTGGAAATTTGATGAAGTGCTCTCTGCAGCTAATGAGTTGTACCAATTAGAGAAACCAGAAAGTAAAATGACCAAAAATAATCCAATTTCAGAACTCTGTCTTCAAACTAAAAGATGATTTTTTTTCCTTTTGTTTTTGAACTCCTTTACAATTTCCCAGGTGAGGAAGAGCTGGTACTTGATTCAAATTAAGTGGCAGAAACTCAGGGTAGCAATGTCCATGCTATACTGAAATAAGGGCTCCTGCTAGCAAAGTTTATTAAAAAAATCATTGATTTCAAATGTTTATTGTTTCAAAGGTAAATCCTCTAATTTAGTTGCTTAACCTTTTGGAAAAAAAAACCTTGGGAGCCAAACACACATTGTTTCAAGCTCTTCCCCAAGTAATGTGAAATGTTTTGCTACATTTTATTATGTTTGGGGCACACAGGTATCGAGTTCAGCTACACACTCCCAAAACAAACCTGGTTTTTCAAAACTGTATCTCTTGGATTTTATCTTTTCTCAATTTCTTAAGAGTAAACCAAACAAGAGGTATTTTTCCCAGCCTATCAGCAGGAATATCCTGCTGAAGGAGAAAGCAGGGATTACAACCAGTGAGACAATGATGCACAGCCCAGGATGGCTGCCAAGGGCCCAAAGGCTCAGACAGATTTGCATACAAGTTTAAATAACAGCTCACTAAGAGGACCCTATTTGAATTTTATTAATTTGTTTATCCCTAAATCTGTCAACGCTAAGGCATATGAATTAAAAAAAAAAACTGCTTCAAAGCTACAGTTTTAAGGAACTAAAACCTAGTGTGGAACAAGAACAGATTTTATTTAAAATACGAGTTTGAAGAATGGATGCTCCAGTTGCCCTGAGCAGGGATCTGCAGCCCTGACACATAAACACTTTGTCAACACCTCCGTGCCCCAGCTGCACTCCTTGCAAGGAAAAGCTCCATAAACTTCTCTCCCTGGCTCTCTAAGCCCATTCTTCCACTAATACCACCTGAAGTTCCCTCCATTCTCCACAAAACCAAACTTATTTCAGTCCTGCACACACCAAACATTCCCTGGGTTCAGTTTCCCAGGGATATGAAAGGGAAAGGCAGCACTTGGCCTTCTCTTGGCAGAAGAGGCTGATCACTTTTTCTTTTATTTACTGATCCAACTTGTTCCAGATCTCAAGGTGAGACTTCAGGGTATTTCAGCCTGCCTTGACAACAATTTCACATGGTTATTCTGAATAAATTTTTTGTTGAATCAATTCCTTTCAAATCTCCATTTTCCACCCCTGAGAAGGGTTTTCTCCACATGGGATCCCCCCTTGGCTCCTCCTGTCCCACACATAGTGGTTGCCCATGGGTCCATGGACAGCCAAAGTTCTGGGTTCTATTTTCTGAAAATATACAATTTTTTCCCATCTAAAGACTAAAAGTCGACATGGAGCCAGTTGAGAACAGTTTCTGTCTTTAGGAATTTAACAAAAACCCCACAAGGCATCACTGGGTCTATCACTGGAAGCACAAGAGAATGACTATTGCAAGGTTGCTCCTTTCACATAAATTCATAGCAGCTGAAATCCCAAAATACATCAAACTTCAGGCTAAAGTGACCAGAAAGAGAGAAATAAGGAAAGACCAGACTGATTGTTCTGGGAAGGGACACATCCCAGGAATGAAAGAAACTGAAGTGGAACAAATCAATGAGCCAGGGGTCAAACAGCAACAGAAGACAGGAAAAAAAAAAAAAAAAAAAAAAGATAAATTATTCTATGAATAAGAATGAAACAAAGCAAAACTGAGGAAATTTACCAAACTTGATGATGGATGAAACCAGTCAGGGGGTGGGGTGAGATGTGGGAAAAAGATTTTGGGTGGCCACAGGAGCTGCTGGAGCAGCAGCCTGCATCTGTGACATCCTAGTGGGACATCTGTTCCAATTACCACGGTACCTGAAAGGCTGCAGCTTCACACAGATTTTGCCTCACAGAGTAAAGACAGAATTATTTAAATAGGCATCTGGTGCTATCCCAAAATTCTTGGAATACTGTAAGCAGTTTAATCCTGTGTGCACACTCAATGTGCCCAAATCCACTGGTGGGGGGCCCAAAAGAAAGGAGAAGCACTGTTTGTGCCAGTATCAAAAGAAATGCTTCTTCCTGATTTGTTTTCCATTTGCCCTTTCAAAATTATGGGCCACAACCTGCATTCATTAAAAAAATGCTGAACAGGCAACTTATTTAAAAGCAGACTAAATTTAGCTCTAAAAACCACCAAGCCAACAAAGTTTGCCCCACTGTAAGAGGCAAGTACAAGCTGGCACTGAGTTTTATTCCAAGATTCTGTAGCTGTAATAAAATAAGGACACAAAAGCTGTAATAAAGCTTCTGGAAGCACAGCCAAAACAGAGCTGCACTCCTGCATTTTCCAAGGGACCTTATTAGAGTAAAACTGACCTGACTTTTAATTGCTACAGGTATCCTGGCACACCCTGGGCAAGCAAAGCCTGCAAGGGCAGAGCCAAGGCTTGGCAGCTGTGTGGGGGGAATGGTTTTGGACTGGCAGCAACCTAGAGTGTAAAACAGGAGACAGTTTTGTGTTCTGCAGGTAAAAAGATGCTTCCAGTGCTGCAAGAGGCACATCCCCTTCTCTCTGCATTTTGTGGGGATGTTGGTTCAGCTTTTTAATGCACACAAGGTGGGGCAAGGCCTTTTTTCTTGGCTAGCAACAAAATGCAGGGCTGTTCTGCTGCCCACTTCTCCTAAAATGCAATAAGCATATCAGCTTATTTACTGAAGTCAAAATAAGCAAAATGTTCATTTGGAAATCTGCTGGCAGCTTAAAAGTTAAAATGAATACCTCACCAGTGCCAGCAGGAGAACTCATCTCTCAGAGTTAGTGCTTGGTGTCATCTGGAAGCACTGATTTACCACTTGATTCAGCTTTTGAAGGTCATCTTAAAGCTAAGAGAGCAACATTTAAGCTTTTTAAATATATCCTTAAATCCTGAGCCAGAGTTGCATGGTGAATTAATAAACAGGCACCAGGATAAAGCTGCATGACCAGACAGCACACAAGTCCCAACACTAATTTTACAAACTGGCATTTTTCCTGCAAAAATCCAAGCCATGAGTCAGGTGTAATGAAAAGCAGCAGGGCTCCAAGTTTGATGCGCAGCTGGGAGATTCCTGTTACTTCCAAAAGAAAATAAATGCAGACAGACAGAAACAGAGCCAAAGCCCTGGGTCTGCTCCAGGTAACCCAAGCTCTGCACCACCAGGAACACCGAGGCTGCAATTCCTCCCTGACAGCTCTATCAGTCACCAAACCCAAATAGGTCTGGGGAAAAAGGAGGTAATCCACTTTCACTGGAGATGAACAGCTCAAGGCTGAGGAGGGGACGAGGCAGGAGGGGAGATTATGAAATGGGAGCAGCAACCTGTGCAGGGAGAGCAGAGAGAACAGCGCAGGGAGAGATCCTTCAGATGGAGTCAGAACAAAAAAAAAACAAACAAACCCACACTAAACCTAAAAAGATTAACAGCAAATGAGATTGAGAATCAATTGTCTTTGCTCTAAATCAATCCCATCAAACTACCATTCCTAAGTGGAAACCCACCCAACCTGAAACAGTGTTAGTTGTCTCATTCCATAGTAAATTCCACCTGAAATTAAAGCAACGGAACACGTTAAAACTCCATTTACATCATCACTTATCTCCTCACTGGAAGTATTCAGAAACCACAGTGCCAATCAAAATAACTCAGAGAGGAGTTACAACAGCAATAGATTTATAGATATGCCCTATCAGGTCTCTGAAGCTAGAACAGAGCCTCTCTTCTGAAACTGTGGTGAAAACAAAACGCTAAAAGGGTTTCAGTTGCATCTGAATGAGGCTGAAATTTGGAATCTCCGAGATATAAGCTCTTAATTCAAAGGTTTTCAGAGAAACGTTGAAGCAGAAAATGAAAGTGAAAGCCTAATGAAGCCATCACATACATTCATTTTTCTAGAGACAAGTGGAAGCAAGATAAAGCACGGAGTATGTGTGAGACAACTAATAAGCATTGATAAATGCTCGTTCAAAGAGATGGGTGAGAAAATCTCCACTCCCATCTTTACAGAGAGGGGGAAAACACAAGAGGGAACCAAGCCGCTGTTCAACATTAAAACTCACAGCCTACTCCTTCTGGGCATTACACTTGTATAGGGAAACTAGGAGTTAAAAGATGGATTTATTTTAATTATTGGATTTTTTTTAACAGGTCAGCTGGTGAGGTGTTCTGTGCTTCTATGATTAAATGCCCAGTTCTTCCTTTACATTCAGACGACGCATTTTGAGCAGGACAAGGAAAGATTTAGCCCAGATGACCTCCTAAGTTCCTTCCCAGTTCTAATTACTGCATCATTAAAAATACTTACAGGAGTAAATATCCAGTCTCCTCACAGCCTACCCCGATTTTCCACAGTTTACAGAAGTGGCACAACAAAGATATAATAGGAAAGATATAATACATCACCAGATGGCTTTTTACCCTCAGAACAGCGTTTATCAGCCCTGCCGAACCTTTATATTCACGTGTGCAAATAAAATCGATCTCAAGGGGCAATGAGGAGCATCCAGCACCCCAGAAAACAGCCGAAGTTATTAAAAAGTAACTCAGAAATAACGCATCAATGGCCAAAGTCGCTGCTAGCGACTTGGGCCCATGATGCAGGCAAACTCGTGATTTAAAAGCCCCGAACACAGCCTTACCTGGCTCCCTGTTGATCTCTATCTCGAAGAAGCACTGGGGCCGGTCCTGCACCCCCATGGCCGCCCCTCGGCCTCGCCACCTGGACACAAAGCACAGAAGGAGCCCCCGCAGTCCCTCCCTCCGTCCGTCCCTCCCTCCTCACCCAGGGCTTCAATTACAGCGGGGCGGCTCCGCCTTAGCCCCGACCCCGGCGGCGGGGGAAACTCGCTCCGAGGGGAAGCGGTTCCTGCCGCGAACGCGCAGCCGGGCTCGGCGCCGTCAGCGCGGCCCATCCCCTCCTCCTCCCAGCCGCTTCCCAGCCCGCCCCATCGCTCCCTTCTCCCGGGGTTTTACCTGGCGGCTCCGGCGCTTTGTTCCCTCACGGCGTGGCCCCCTCAGCCCCCACTGCCTCCCCGCCCCACCGCCAGGCGGCGCCGCCGCCCCCGGCCGCCATTACCCGCCCGGCCTCAATGGCCGCGCCAGGCCACGCCCCCTGGCCGCCCTGCCCGCCGCGCTTTCCCGCCCTCTGCGTGAGGGGCCGGGGGGCGGTGCCGTGAGGGAAGGCGTGAGGGAACTCCCCCGTGCCGCGTTTGAAATGATGAATGTTTAAATAATAATAATAATAATAATAATGTGTGAAAAATAAATCCGGCTCTTAACTCCTGCTTTGCCGAGGTGGGCGCGAAAGGGAGTGGCACAATGAGGGGAAGGGGGCTTCGCTCCCTGCTAGACATGGCGTGACCGAGCTTCCCTGCTGCCGCGTTTAAAACGATGAACGTTAAAAAAAAATTTAAAAATCCAACTCTTAACTCATGCTTTCCCCCTGTGGGAAGTGTAATTGCCTGTAAGGGAGTTTGAATCCTGGAAATAGCGGGTCGATTCCCTCCGGTGTTTTCCCCTCTACAAATGGGAATGGGAGTTTGCTTGCCCACCTCTTTGAACGGTGGCTTGGGAAGCAGGAAGGGGCTTTACAGAATACATAACGAGAATAAATAGCATCATAAATAACCTTTGCAGAATAAATACAGTGAATAAATAACAATAAATAACCTTTACTGAATAAATAACCCCCCATGGTGGGAGTATCTCACTGCCCTGACCCCTCACTCTTATGGCCATGCTGAGGGACTCCCCCCAGTTCCTTCACTTCTTTAATTTGACGCGTCTAAGACAACTCTCCACGAAAGAAAAATATTTTTGCGAGTATAAATAAGCCCTCAGAAGATTATGGATGGAAAATGATTGCTGCAATGGATTCCTGATTCCCCCTCAGGTTAACATGGCTGCTGCCAGCCCGGGGTCATCCTGCCTCTTGCTCTGCCTCAGTCTTAAAAACTCCAAAAAATTTAAACCAAATACATTTTAATGATTGCAGCAGGCCATAGGTTATTTATTCTGCGTTGTGGATGTTGGACCATGGTGGAGTGTGGAAGTGGTAACGAGAAATGGAAGCGTCAAAGTGTTGAGGAAGGAGTGTTAAAACTGTAAATCCTCAGCTCAACACATCCTTCAGGCAAAATTACTTCACACCAAGGATATCCAGAAGCTTAAACCACTTCAGTTTATTAATTTAATTTATATAAATCCTCTTGTAACAGTACTTGTAGTAACTCCAGAAAGAGGTTTTGTTTCTTTTTAAGCAGGAAGGACATTTAGTCCTCAGCACTCAAAAAACAAATTATTTCCAATGTTTCCCAAAAGTTGTACAGAGCAGAACTCTGCAGTAATTTTACCTGGCAGCAGTATCTGCAATTACATCCTTGTCTGAGGAGAAATTCAGAGGTTTTAGATGAAAAAAAAAAAACACCCTGCTGAGAATAAAGTAGCAATGCTGAAATCACATGATATTTTAGCAGTTGGGAATGCAGCAAAGTGGGATTGTTTTAGATGTAATTTATCTATAGTTTAATGGTTGCTGTCATGATAGTGTTTGAGGATCTCTTGAAGTTTTAACACCCAGATTCTGTCATTCTTTATTAGGTCTAATAATACATGATTGTGCAAGTGGTCCCTCAGGAATCCTGTCACTGGAGTTGTCACGCTGGTTTGCTGGTCTTTGGGGGGACACTTACAGGTTAAGCTGTCAAGAAAATAAAAAAAAATGTGAAAAAAAAGTTAAAAAAAAAAAGGGGCAAGTCTGGTCCTCAATTATTTGGCTGTGAAATGCTCTCATAAAGTAGAAGGGTGTTATTTTCCTCACTTTTCCATGATAGCTGAGAAAAAAAGCTTCTGAGAGGTTGAATTGCAGGAGGTCTGCAGGAATTCCTTGCCAGAATTAAAATTTGAAAGCACATCTTCTTGATTTCCTTAATCTTCAAATCGATGATTGATTCCCTTTCACCTGCAGTTTCTTGCTTTTCTGTCCTCATGAATGAACTTGCTGGAGGCAGGTGAGCAAATAAATAAGCAGAAAGTCTCAAAAAAACCATGGAAACGTGCTGCTTGCTCATGATGAAAATAGCAAAGATTGTGAGCATTAAAAGAAAAAAAAAAAAAAAAAAGCTGATTTCAAGCCCTGATTATTTTAATAAAAAAGCAAATTGGAAAGAAGTTCTGATCACTTGGGAGATAAGCTCCTAAGATCATGTCTAGGACAGAGCTGATAAATATGCAGTTGGTGAAAGAAAGAGATACCCAAAAGAAGAGTTTCCGAGGCACATCTGAAGCTGATCTTTTGAAAGATGAAACACTGAGTTACAAATGAAGATCTTTTTTCCCCTCGTGTTCCTCTCTGGGAGCTGCTGCAGATGCTGCTCTGGTCACATCCTGTGTCCATTGAAAGCAGTGACAAAGGGTCCTTTCATGGCAGTGGCTCTGGGTGTAGGCTGTGTGAGGGGCATCACACTCAGCGCAGTTATGAATAATTGCTTCTGTGTCATTCTCATTTCTGATAAGCCATAAGTTTGTGAAACACCCTCCTAAAATTTTCCTGATTATTTATTTTCCAGTCCAAGACACAACTTTTGAGCACATCGAGATGCACGGCTCCAACTTTATCCTATCTCAAATTGACTTTAGAGATTTCTTGGTGGCACAATTCATGCCTAAGAATGCACATTGACAAATCTTGGCTGGAAGCTGCATTCTTGCCTGAGACAGAGCCCTCTTGGTCTGGGAGGTTGAAAAGTAGGAGGCTGCAAAGCTACAGAGCCTGCAGGCACTTTGGGGTAAAACTGCTTGAACTGGGGCACACACTTTAATTTCCAAACAGTCTTTGATTGCCTTAATAACTATTAGTCTCCATGTGGCCATGAAAGCTTGAACTAAGCAGCTTTTGTTTAGGTATTTGTAGAGGCTTTTCCTTATCTTTTTTTGCAAATTCCATGTGTGGAACCTGAGACTGCAATGGGAAATGAGTTTTTTCCTGAGCAACGAGGAGTTGTTGGTAGAGGGCTTAGTGCCTGAAAAACCTCTGCTGTACTCCTTGGTGCTGGGTATTTTCCTATCTTTCTTCAGGCCTTGAAACCCACATTTCATCCCAGCTGCTGCAGGATGATCTCTACTTCCACAACTTTCCTGTCTATCTACATGTTTATTTGCTCCCCTGCCTGCATTAGTATGAGTTCTCCCCAAATAATATTACAAAAATGTGTCCATTTTGTTACTCAGGGAGGAGAGGGAATTTCCAACAATGTTTTTCATTATCTGGGTCATTTGGGTTCGGGGGCTGGTGCTCAGAATACTTTGGTGAGACAAATTCATGGCTGCTTGTTCAAAATCTCACTCTTCACTGTTCCATGCAGATTCTGCTCCAGGAGGGGGATGCAAAGCGTTGACACCAGGAAAAGAACTGACTCAGAGCTGTTCATGGGGGTCACTGAGGCTTTGAGCATTGAAAGATAAAAAAAGAGCTGAAAAATTCTACATTTAAATTAAAAAAACTTGTTACTGAAGAACAGACGAGCACCTGGAGTGTTTCCTTCAGTCAGTCAGTCATGCAAAGCCATTTCTTTGGTGTTTGTTACTCAAAGTAAATATTGCAGTCCAGAATAACTGAAAAAGGGGCTTTAATTATGCCAAGTTTCCGTTCTGAGCACACTTGAAATTAAAAATGAAAGGCTGGTAGGCAGTTTATCTGTTGAACAAATGGGAACAGCAAAAAGGGGCTTCATTAAAAAAAATCCCCAGGTCAGCATTTGAGTTTAGAGAGCTAAAGGGGAGGAAATAGCACATCTCAAGCAAAGCTTTTATCCCAGGGCTTTTTCTGGGAAGGAGCATTGATGTGGGGACACACTTGGACAGGGTACTGGGGTATCTGTAACCTCAGACATCCAAAAACTGCCTGTGCTTCTCTTCACTCAGGCTTCCCTTTCCCCTGGGATTTCCTGTGAACCCACTTAATACCTGCACCACTAACACACTTCCTGAAGGATTACTGAGCATCCCCCCATGCTGCCCTGAAGCTTTAGGAGTGTTTCCATCCCTGGCATGAGTAGGTGGCCCCATCTGCTATCCAGGCAGTAAACAGAATTTGTTAATGACTGCCCCAGCGTGATAGAAATATCAGCAACTCATTAATCCATTATGTGTGAATTGCTTAATGGGGCAGGGAATATTCCTGTGCTTGTGGCTTCTTCAGGCCTTGAAATCCACATTTCATCCCAGCTGCTGCAGGGTGATCCCTATCTCCACAACCTTCCTGTCTACCTACATGCTTATTTGCTCCTCTGCCTGCATTAGTATGAGTTCTCCCTAAATAATTTTACAAAAATTTCTCAATTTTAAAAATATTCTACTGTGTAAGATAAAGGGGTTGATGATTTTACATCTCCTTAACTAATAAATGCCTGATGTGTGGGTCGGTGTCTTGGGAATGTCTCAAGATCACACTTGGCCTGATCCCAACCCCAAAGTGATTAATTTTTGGTTTTTTTTTTTCATTTACTTCAGGGTGTTATAATTCAGAATTATGAAAAAAAACTCCCACCCTGATGTCTTGCTAGCACTCAAAACTATTCTTTCTGCAAAGGCAGAAGTGTATTACCTCATATCAGACATGATTTACCCACTCAGTAACACTCAAACTAGGTCAAAAACAAGAGGTTCGTTTCTGCAGTGTATAATTAACCAGTGAATTTGGGAGATTGGGGAGGTTAATGATGCCATGTCTGGTTCTGCATGTGGAGTCTTACGTGGAGAGCCAGTAAGTGGGACATGCTGCAGAACAGCAGCACAAGGGAGTTTTTACCCTTCCCAATAAAATTAGACTGTTTGTGTTACTGTGTTCTTGCCATCTCCCATCTGTCTCCCTGTGCCTCTTGTCTCTCCTATTAAATCCTGAGCTCTCGGAGTGGGTGACAGCGGAGAGCTTTTGGTAGGGACTGTGACAACCTCTATCGGTCTGCTGTCGGGAAAAGGGATAAGGCAATTTTGCCTAAAAGCCTGCTCTTGTTCAGAAGTGACACCAAGGCAGAGATTAGAAATAAAAAATGGTACTGAGCAAGTAGAAAAAGAAAATTCATGTGTATTGCTGGAGGCAAGCACACAACCCTGTAAGAGGCTGTGACATCCCCAGGATCACTCCAATTGGAACTAATATTTAATTAATACCTTTTTGAGGGGAACATGGCACGATGATTCCTCTCCCCTAGATTTTTCCCTTTCCTTTTTCCCACTAAAGTTTAATTTACCTTTTTTGCCTTTGCATTATTAAAGACGCGTAAATCCAGCACGATATTCTCACCCAGCGCCATCTGAGAACACTCTGTTATGCAGCTTGAAACGCTTGAATCTGAGTCAGCTCAGGTGCTTCAGAGCTTGTTAGCTTTAGCTCAGACAGCTTCTGCAGCTCACAGGGGGGATTGTTAATTAGCTGAGATGCAAATATAGGCAGAGATTTGGGGCCCTGCCTGTGCTGGGGACCATCAAAGCAGCTCTGCAGAGCGGCAGAGATTCATCACTTTGCTGTGCTGAGCCAGAGATGACTTCACGTAGTGCTGGTGGGACACCTTGTCACTGCTGTCCCAAACTTCTGCTCCAGGGGTGTGACATGTGGCACAGAGAGGCTGGAGCTGGCTCCAGGCAGAACCAGCTGAGCTCTGCATCGCTCTGAGACCCAAATTGGCCCTGGAACAAGTGCAGCTCCATTTGTATGCACTGCTGGTCCTGAACCATTAAATCATATGAAAACCACGCTGACTCCACACAAAGCCACGTCGGGGATGGATAAATCCATACAGCTGCCACTGCTTTAAAAATAAAGAATTCAAGGCACAGCACGAAGGGAACTGGGTGAAATGTAGTGGCCCCTGTGAGCTGGGAGGTCAAACTAATTGATACAGTGCTTTGTTCTGGTGTTAAAGCAGTGAATCTGCAGCTGAGGCTCCAGAGCAGAGTGACAATAACAGCAAGAGCAGTGCCAGGAAGGAAAAGCTGAGCAGTTGGCAGAGCCATGGCTGCAGCGAGCTGGGGAATTCACAGAGGATCTGAGTAGGCAAAAGGGAACAGCTCCCTGCTCTTGAACCTGAGGAATGAACAGAGGATCCTGGTAACAAACGAGGGCACGGAAAAATTCAGGTCAGCAGGTCAAGGGAGGTGATTCTGCCCCTCTACTCTGTCTTCATGAGACCCCACTTGGGGGTGCCCTGTCCAGCTCTGGAATCCTCAGTGCAAGACAGACATGGATCTGTTGGAGCTGGTCCAGAGGAGGTCATGGAGATGCTCCAAGGGCTGGAACACCTCTTCTCTGGAGCCAGGCTGGGAGAGCTGGGGGTGTTCACCTGGAGAAGAGAAAGGTCTGGGGTGACCTCAGAGCCCTAAAGGGGCTCCAGGAGAGCTGGAGAGGGAATTTGGAGAAGGGCCTGGAGTGACAGCAATAGGGGGAATGGCTTCAAACTGAGAGAGGGCAGGGTTAGGTGGGATATTGGGAAGAAATTGTTCCCTGTGAGGGTGGTGAGACCCTGACACAGGTTGTCCAGAGAAACTGTGGCTGCCCCTGGATCCCTGGAAGTGTCCAAGGCCAGGTTGGATGGGGCTTGGAGCAGCCTGGGACAGTGGGAGGTGTCCCTGCCCATGGCAAGGGGTTTGGAAGATGATGATCTTTCAGGTCCATTCCTTCCCAAATAAGTCAGTGATTCTATGACCCTGTGAAATTCTGGCTTGTGGGCACAGGCAGGATGGATTCCTGCAGGGAGTTCCAGCAAAGTGGGCGGTTTCTATCAAGGGAATGAAGGATTGCCAGAAGTCCTGGGTTGGCACAGTGCCTTTGCAGAACAGCAGTAATAAAACACTCAGTGCCTCCTGGTAGCAGTGCTGGTAATACCCATCCAGATGAATATTGATGGTGATATAAATAAAGCTCTATGCAATTACAATCAGCTAAGGTTAGGAAGGTATTATTTTTCTGGCTTGAACAATTAAGTGCAGTGTGTGCACTTATGGATAGAGAGGTTGGAAGAAGGGAAGGATTTATATTGTCTTCTGAAACATTCAGCACTGGCCACTGTCAGAGACAGGAAACTGCATCGATCTGTTTGGGAATGACAATTTCTCTTCCCTGCAGCAGCAGCAAAATATCTGTGCTAGGAGTTCAGTGCCTCACTTAATTTGATACTAAAAGATATCTTGGTGGACAGAGATATATAAATCTCTGGCATGACGTAGTGAAAATCTTATTTATGCCTCTGCATAGGAAGAGTTTGCCTTATGATAAGATAGGTGCTTAAAGTACAACCTGAATTTAAACATGTAAATAAAATGTGAATTAGGAAGCAGCCAAACTCTAGCGTGCTTCCTTCCAATGCACGCCAAACCTTCCCTCCCAGCATGAGAAATTAGGATTGGCCATATGAGAAACCACACAGAGATTTTGAAAATCGTAGAATAGTTGGAGTTGGAACAGACCTTTTAAAGATCATCTTTTACAGGTGTTGTGTGAGTGAGGCATCCTGTACCTGCAGCTTGGATGTCCTGATAAAATCATGTGTTCTTGTCAGTCAAAGACAGATA
>JAWMQZ010000118.1:2698490-2718687 GCA_035584835.1 Tangara arthus
CACTCTTTGGCCAATCAGGGCCAAGCTGTGTTGGGACTCTGGAAAGAGTCAGGAGTTTTCATTATTATCTTTTTAGCATTCAGTAAGTATCCTTTCTGTATTCTTTAATTTAATATAGTATTCTTTAATATAATATAGTATCATAAAGTAATAAATTAGCCTTCTAAAAACATAAAGTCCAATTGATCATTCCTGCCCTCATTGAGACATTCCCAACAAGTACAATATATGGGGACAAACAGTGGTGGGAAAGGAGGTGACTGTCACAGCCCTGAGTGCACCAAGAGGTTCTGCAGCCTCTTCCCTGCCCCTCCCAGGCCTTTGGCTGCCGGTGCTCAGGGTCAGCCCTGGTGCAGGGCAGCTGAAACATTGGATCAGGCTGCTGTGGAAACCTGAGAATTCCTGCTTGGAGTTTTTCCCATGAACCTGCAGCCCTGGGCTTACGGGCTCTGTTTCAGCACCGTGCCCCTGGTCCTTGCCTGAGCTGGGGGGCAGATCTGGCTCTGCCTGCCCTGCCTTGCCAAGCAGCTCTTCCTGGCAGAGGGAAGTAGGAAGTTATATAATAAAATCAAAGTTTATTCCCATTCTGGTCACTTAAGTATTACAATGGTGGGATTCTTTGCCAGTATAAATGTGGAATTGATTATTAATTCCCTTTCCAGAGGCATCGTGCCCTCTAGTCCCTGTTGTACATGGACTGCAAATGGACGCAGAATGAAACCTCGGTGATGGGGCTGCCTTTAGCAGACAGAAAGCACATCTGGTTGATTGCTTATGCTGTTCAGGCTTTTAAAAGTCAAAAGTACTCGGGGCTCCCTGCTGATAAAAATATTCCGAGCTGCTGCTTGACTCCAGGGCGAACGTAACGTGAAACCTCCTCAAAGCGTAGAACACTCTCACCTCCTCCTGAGCTGCTCCTTTGGTTGCACCGCCTGCCCCGGGGCTCCGTGACAGAGCTCACACGGAGGAGTGGGTGAATCTCCTCTTTTCTCTGCCTTCATTCTCTGATCTGCCCTCACCAAAACCACCGTGGCAGAGCAGGACAGGGATGAGCAGCAGGGTGTCAGAAGACTTCAAGCAGTTGCGTCAGTTTTAGCACCTGTAAAACCTGGGCAGAAAGTGAAAAGCTGCTGGGAGCTGCCTCGAGGATGCGGCTGCTTTCTTTGTCCTTGGAGCCGGCGAGTGGAAGAGGAAACCCAGAGGCTCCGGGTTTGCTCAGCGTTCATGGCACAGGGACAGCGGGAGCAATGGAAATTATCTGTATGTAAACCATGGTAACATGGCAAAGACAGGAGAACTCAGAGTAAATTCATCATTAAAGAAAAAAACAAAACCAAACTCAAACACAAACATAGGAAAGAAGGTCAGTGTGGATTTGCATATTTCAATATTAATACAGGGGAAGAAGAGATGTTTCTTCATGCTGTGGGCAGCTGAACCTTAGAACTTCTTGCCAGAGGTTGTGGACGGAGAAAGCTTTCCTGGCTTGAAAAGGAAATTAAGGCAGGACTTCAGAGAGTCCTGCTGAGGATTACCAAGTAGAAAAACCACATAAGGTTCACAGAATTCTCTGGTATGAAAGTAGTTGGAAGCTCTAGCTCATGTGGGAAATATCACGTATCCTTTCTTTGACATGTGCTTCTAGGTACTTTTGAAAACTATTTACACATTCCATCTGAATCAGTATCCCTGTCCCTTTTTATATATTAACAAGAAACCATTAACATGAATATTAAAAAGCAGAATAATTATTCAATTATTCCATATGAAGTATAAAACAAACCCTATATCCTGAACACATTTAAACAAGCCAAAATCACATTTCTTAAAGATATGGATGCATTCAGTTCAGGGAGAGCAGTCAGACAAATAAACCTCCCACATGCTCATCAAATGCTCACAAGATTGAGGATTTGGATTACAAATTATGACATGTTCTTCTGCAATAATGTACAGCAAATAAAAGGATTTACCTCCTGCTACAGTATTAAATCAGTTGTTCTAGAGGTTAACCCAAATTCTTAGGAAATGGAAATTTAAGGCTTTATTTCCTAAGTTACTCCATCGTGGATGTTTTGGGAAGGAATGAAATTAGCATTATGATGTGATTTGGAGACTGTCATTACTGTGTGAATGTAGAGCTCAGCCAGGGTCTTACACTGATGTGCTGGTGACACAAAATGTTAATGACATCTCTGGTGACATCCTGTCACCCTTCTGGCAGTGTGAGACAGAAATGTGGCTGCTGCAGAAGGTGCTGAGCTACCTGGTCCTGCCAGTCACTGTCAGAGGAGTGTCATGATCCACTGCTGTGGGTGAGACAGCAAACCTCCACCCAGAAAGTGACTGATACCTCCTCCAGCAGCTTTTCATGGAGGCTCTGGTTCCTGGACAGGTGTAAAATGGAGTGTGCTGAGGTTTTAATCTTACACTCTTCCCCAACTTTGCAATGTTTTGGGTTCACTGTTTGCAAATCGAAGGGCACAGAATCCCAGAATTGTTTGGGTTGGAAGGGACACTAAAGCTCATCCCATTCCACCCCTGCCATGGGCAGGGACACCTTCCACTGTCCCAGAGTGCTCCAAACCCCATCCAACCTGGCCTTGGACACTTCCAGGGATCCAGGGGCAGCCACAGCTTCTCTGGGAACCTGTGCCAGGGCCTCCCCACCCTCACAGCCAAGAATTCCATCCCAATATCCCATCTAAACCTTCAGATACACAGCGGTGGTTTCACTCCACTACTCAGACACCAACAAGGTGCATCCACATAACCATAAATAAGCATTTGTGAAAGACATAAAGCCTGCCAGAGCTTTATTTGTCAGACCAGGGTGTACCTTTCCTTTCAGGCAGAGCTGTGTGCTATCACTTGAGTAATTCACAGTTATTTACCTTGGAACCAGCACTGTGGCCTTTTAAACCCAGGATTAGTGCCCAGCCCTCCTGCTCACTCAGGAAGTAGTGGTGAAGACATTTGAGCTCTAACAAGCCATTTTGTCTATTTTAACACAACCACCAAATGCCAGCTTGGATTCATCCAGAGAGCTGTCAAGGGTTTTGCATGTCAGTGTGTTCTCTTCTAGTTTAATTTAAAATTTTAGGGAAAGTTCCAGTATTTGACACGCTCTGTTCTTTCCCAGTCATGGCTAGGATCATTAAATCCTAAAAAAATCCCAAAGGCAAGCAATCTAATAAAGCAGTCTTTTGTTCTGAGGCTGGCAGGATAACTCAAACAGGAGGTCAGTCAAAAAATCACATTTTCCTGAATGCCCTGGGGAGCTGAGTAGATGAGTGCCCTGCCTCTTTCTAACCCCCATGCCATGGCAAGAAGTGAATTTGCATTTAATACAGCCTAAAAACCCATTCAGTGAAATAACTGCAAGGTATTTTCACAGCAAGGCCCTGCTCATGATGGCTGGCACTTCCCCAGCTCCCTAAGGATTTAGGGAATAATGCCTGAGTTTGTGTGACCCCCTTGGCTGGGCTGTCTGACCCTGCATGTGCCATTTCTAAAGCGTACTGACCCCACTCCATAGCACCCTGGGGAAGGAAACCTTCAAATATATTCCTATTTTATATGCATAAACCATGCTGCCATTTCAGAATGTGCCCTAGGCTTGGTTGTTTTGTGGGCTTTTTGTTTGTTTGTTTGTTGGTAGTGCTTAACACAGAAAGATTCTCCCAACACTCCAGTATTCAGTGGTGCTGCTTTATTTTTATGCCTTTTGCCCCAAATACTCAGTCCATGCTTTTCTCTACAGTTTTTTTTCTTTGACATAAGGATTTTCTGCTTAAAAATGGAAGCATAGATTGGCTTCAAATTCCCTGGCAAAGCTTCTCATATGGGATACAGATTGTGTCAGCTTATCTGGCTCAAGCCTGTCTGCATGTAAACTTGTTTTCTTTGGAACTTCAGTGGTGCTCTGTGCCTCATTGTTCACATTCTTACAGCTGGGGCTGTGGCAAGGGAAAAATCAGCTTTTTGTTTCTCTCCTGCTCCACTGGGTAGATCATTGCTGATGTGTAGATGGAAATTTTTTTTTTCCTTATGAATGTTTAGACTCAGCAATCAAACTGGAAGTGTTCAAAGCCAGGTTGGACAGGGCTTGGAGCAACCTGGGCTGGTGGAATGAGCTCAAAGCAGCAACCCTCAGCAGGGATGGTCAGACTGTGAAGCAAGGCAGACCTGCAGCAGTGGGATGTGTTTGTGGGGAGTGGAAGCTGTCAGAGGAACAGCAGAACACCGGTGGCTATTCACTGCACGTGGTGCTGAGCAAGGCTGCTATTGCTTAGAGACAGCAACAACTCAGATAACAGCTCCACGTCATGGCTTTTGAGTTCAGAGCTCCCTTGTTCAGCAATGATTTATTGTTTACTCTTTTTATTCTGCTGGTTTTTCAGATGAATGCCCTGTGAGAGCAGTTTGTGTTGTGGTACTGCTGCAACACCTGCAATGCGAAACACAGAATGATGTCAGAGGATGGTTTGGGAAGATTATTAAAGATCATCCAGTCCCACCCCTGCTGGAACCCTGGTTACTGAGAATTTCAGACTTTCTGTGCTGACAGGCACTGACCCCCAAGAGAACAGCCGTAAAGAAGACTGCCAAAATTGAATGATAAAGCTGAGATTATAAGTGTAGAGTTTGAATAGAAATGTGTAATATCACATAGAAGAAAACTTAAAGGTTTTAGAATACAGTAATATATATAAAGCAAGATGAAAGTTTTAGGACAGAGACTAATCCTTCTTCTTCACCTTCTTCTTCATAGGTTTAGGTGGTATTGTGTAATTAGATAAAATTCCACATTATAAACCATGGGTAGTTAGTTTTTAGGTTAAAAGTAAAAATAATTTAAGTGTCATTTCTTAATTAGACAGTTTATCCTTAAAAAACCTTGTAGAGAAAGAGATAAGACTCCATTTTTAGTTTGTTAGAGTGAAGTGCTGTAGAACTCACAGTCTGTGAGACTGTAATATAGGTAAGAATTAATAAACATCTAAGTCCAAACAAAAAATATTGTCTCAGGTATTTAATCCCAACCCTGCACGTGTCCCTATTCCCACACCACATCCTCATCTGTATCCCCATCCTTACACCCTGTCCCCATTCCCATTCTCATCCCCAACCCCATCCTCATTCCCGACAGGGAAGACGTGTGCTGATGTCTTTACAAACAATCCCAGGGGGAGGGGATGGCTGTCAGTGGCTTTGAAACGGGGCTTAATGTCTCTACCAACTTCAAGTAGTGGGTTTATTACAGAGCCCAAGCAGTTTGCCTCCTGAAACAGCCAAATGGGGCTGCACAACCTTGAGTTTCTAAACTTTGGGAGTAAATAACCTGTTCAAGTGGGGATATGTGGCAGGGGGTTCGGGAAGGCTGCACCTCCCTGGTACCCCGGCCAGAGGGGGAAGGCAGAGGGCAGCGAGCGGCGGAGTTTGGGATAAAAGGAGGCTGCGCCCTCCGGAACCGAGAGAGAAAACCCCGCGGGGATGTGCCCCAGGGCCTCTCTCCCTTACTGAATGAGGCTGCAGGATCCTCTGCCTCCTGTATGGACACTGCCTTTTCCCAGAGGGATTTCCCCACACGTCATCGCCATCCCGAGGCACTCCCAGTCCCGTTCCCAGCCCGGTTTCAGCCCCGTTCCCCAGTCCCGTTCCTAGCCCACTCCCTCCGTTCCCCAGTCCCGTTCCCAGCCTGGTTGCCGGCCCGGTACCAGCCCAGTTCCCATCCCCGTTCCCAGTCCGCTCCCCTCGATTCCAGCCTGGTCCCCAGCCCGTTCCCCAGTCCCGTAGCCAGCCCGGTTCCAAATCCTGGTCCCCAGCCCAGTTCCCCATCCCGGTGCCAGCCCCATTCCCACCCCGTTCCCCAGCCCGGTTCCCACCCAGCTCTCCCGGTCCCAGGCCGGTTCCCAATCCCGGTTCTCGGCCCCGGTCCCAGCCCGCTGTCCCGGTCCCAGCCCGGTTCCCTTCTCCGGTCCCAGCCCGATTCCCAGTCCCGTTCCCCAATCCCATTCCCAATCCCTGCTCCCAGTCCCCGTTCCCATCCCGCTCTCCCGGTCCTCCCGGCGCTGTCCCGGCGCTCCCCGCGCGGCCGCTCCCGCCGCTCCTCGCTGGTGAGGCGGGCGGGGCCGGCGCCGGGCGGAGCGGGGCCGAGGCCGCGGGGCTGCCGGGGAACGGGAGGTGAGCGGCGGCGAAGGGTCCCGGCTGTGCAGGGAGACACCGGCCCTGCTCCGGAGGGTCCCGGCTGGGCAGGGAGACAGCGACCCTGCTCCGGAGGGTCCCGGGTGGGCAGGGGGACAGCGGCCCTGCTCCTCATCCTCTTCCTGCATCCCCGTCCCCAGAGCGGAGCGGTCCGGGATATGTGTAGGGAGCAAACTGGGAGGGAGTGGGGTGAAATTGGGGTGTGAGGGTGTCTGGGCTGCTTGGGAAGGCGATGAGGGGAGTTTGGGGATGTGGTGGGGAGCAGGGGGATGTGTGTGTTGGGATGTAGGATACAGGATTTGGGGGTTCCTTGGGGTGCTTGAGGGGTAGAGGAGGAGGAGGTTGGTTGGGGATGGTTTGGGATGAGCAGGGATAACGTTTTGGTATGGGGGTAAGGTTTTGGGGTGTCTGCGTGCTGGAGGGATGTGTGGAAGGCCTTGTCAGCACAAAGCAGAGCCCTGAGTGGGGGCATGGGTGTGTTTGTTTTCAAGGTCTCCGGGTTTGTCGAAGAGTGTGGGAAGGAGGTTGTTTTGGGGGATTTTAGGATGCTTAATGCGGGGGAGGAGAGGTGTGAGTAGGGTGTAGTTCTGTGTAATGAGAGTGGAACAGGATGGAGGTGGGATGGTCCTTAGGTGGGATCCTCAAGGGACAGGGATGAGCTGCTGGGCTTGGGGAGGTGTCAGGATTGAGGCGAATGGGGTGGGTGAGTATTTGGGACCAGATGAATTTGGTGTTTCTGAGAGATGAAGGTGGGGCAGAGCCTCAGAGCATCACAGAGTTGTTGCAGTGTGGTTTGGAGGATTGTCTATTGGAATAGTGGGATTGATGTGGGAGCTGGATGCTGGGGTTGGAGGTTTGTGTGTGCTTCATTTCTGGTAATCCACAGGAGTGTGTGCAGACAGATTGGTGATGGTAAGGGTTTTTTCCACATGCTTCCCCTTGGGGATAAGAGTAAGCCGTAGGATTTATAGGAGCCTAAAAGCTCTGGATATGCACAAATCCTGTGTTAAATTTTGAGATAGCAGTGTGTTTTCAAATTGCTTTTATTCACTGCTCAGTCTGGAAGGTGGGTCTGGAGTGTCTGTAGCTGCTCAGCTTGGAGGCAGCTCACTGGGAAGGATCAGGTAGATACTGGTGCAATCTTAGAGAATGAGAAATTTAACACTGGTCTGGATTTGTTTTTTTAAATATCTGAGAAGAAGATAAACTCCACTTTGTGATCCCTCAGGGAGGTGATAAATCTCCCTCATGAACCACATCCTTGTTGGGTGAGACCCAAAGCAGCACTGGAGCTGCAGCTCAGGTTTTGTGTTTGATGAGTCAACCTGAACCTCTTTGATGTTCATCCCACCTCTAGCTGTCCAGGACTCCCTCTGGAGATCACCTGCCTGAGGAAGGATGCTTTAGTGCAATAGTTGTGGTCATATATCAAACTGTCATATTTCCAAAAAATTTCACATTTTGCTTCAGGGCCATGGGAACATCCACTAAAGCTTTTGGCTCTTCCTTCTGCAGGAAGGTCAGAACTGGACAAAGCAGATGGGGATGAAGCTGGACACCCCTAGAGAGCAGGGAGATGTGTCTGAACAGGGAGAGACAGTGAATACTTGAGAGACATCCTGGTCACATATTTTGGGAGCAGTGTGCCATTCTTGGAAGGAAACCTGCTTTTGGTGGTGAGATAATTTCTGAAAGAACCAGGTTTTTGATACAATCTCCCTTATGAGCTCTGCACTGGTTTGCATTTGCTCTCGCAGCTTTTTGAGCAGATTGTTTTCTAAGTCCAGGCAATTAGGCAGGAGTTTGTTGAGCATTTGAGGAAGCATGGCCTGGTGAGTTGGGTGTAATCTTCTTACCCAGAGGAGCTTGTGTAACGCACAGTAAAGTGCAGGAGGTCTGATTGAGGCTGCCTTGATAATCCCTGCTCAGCCAGGGGAGAGTTGGCTGCTTCCCTGGGAAGTGAGGGAAGGGGGAATTGTGCTCCAGGTCACTTAGGCACACTAAGGAATGGTTTAATCTGAGATTGGGGCAGTTAATGTGAGTCTTGCACTGGGCAGTTTTACTCTGAAGCGTTGTTAGGTGTCCAGGTACTTCAAGAAATGAAAAAAAACCAACTCTGTTTCCCTCAGTCCTAAATTCTAACCAGTTCTTCTGAAATAATTGCTTGAAATCCTTCCCAAGGTTCTGCTTGGTGCCAGATGCTGCCATGATGTTATCACTTGTGAACTCTGCAAGATTTAAACGCAGAGCCTCGAGTTCATTGTCCAAGTTCAGAGCCAAGGTCAAAGAGCTGCCACGTCCTGGTGGTGAGCAAACAGAGAGTCTGCAGGGGGAAAGGGCAGCCAGGGTGACACAGTGGCAGCACTGAGCCACCTGCCCACGGGCACACCTTGATGAGCTGTGGCACTCTGTGCTTGGGCACAGGTGACGTGGCAGAGCTGGCTTGCAAGTAGTTAAAATTCCAAGGGCAGTGCCATTGGTGGCTGTCACTTGCCAAAATCACACAGCTCTGACCATCCTCTGATGGGAGAGTAGCAAGGGCTGTGCCAAAGGAAAAGGAAAACCCAGCACCTCTTTTTCTGAGGAAGGAGAGTGGATTCCATTCTCCAGTGAAATCTGGCATTTAATTTGGAAGTTTTCCTGGATCTTTCTTTCTCAGAGTGAAGGTTCCCTCTGATGGGCAGCTGACAGCATCAGGCACTGCACCAGGAAGGTTTGTACATCTTGGAAAGTTGGAAAACTCTCTATGTGCAGTTGGTTAACTGTAGGTGATGTTATACTTGGTGATTAATAAAAAATATGGATATTTAAATTTAAACTCTTACTGATAGTGGCATAGGGAGCTGAATAATTTCATGGGCTGGGTAGGTTTAGGAAATGTCTTTGATTTCTCAGTTTGGTGCTTTCTCATTGTCCTGATCATCTTCTGGTTTTGGAGTTATTTTGGAGCTAAACTTCATCAGCATTACCAACTGTTCACTCTAAAACTGCAATTCTGAGCAACAAGTTGGCTGTGTTAAAGTTAATATTTCTGTTAAAGTTCATATTTTTTGGGTTTATTTCACTTTCATGGGAAAATTCTCTACACTGTTTTATCAATGCTTATGGGCACATTGAAGATTGATGGGATGTTTCAAACTGATTTATAACAATCATGATTATTGTTGAAATTCTTTTTGATGTGTGTTGGAGTTTGTGAGCTTAGTTTGCTTTCACAACTTAAATGACAGCTGGAAGAGAACTGTCAGAGGGATTGTGGAAAAAAATCACATCTAATTCTTTAATCTCTGTCTAAAAAGTTCAAGATAACACTTCTCAAGAGATGTCTGATCTTCTGTAGTTTTAATCTGCTTTTCTAAGGAAACAAGTTTTGTGCCATTGTGCTTTCTGCTAATTCCTCTGATAATTACCCTCTGATAATTGCAATTGCTTTAAAGTGCTGAAACCTTGGACAGAGGGATGGTTCCCACAATTTCAGTGGGATTGGTTCCTGTTGGGGAGAAATGAGACCCTCTCAGTGCTGCCTGTGGCAGGAACTCAACCCTTATCAGACATTAGGAGAGTTTGTGGTGCCTGAATTAGGGCAGGTTTTGCTCTCTGGGCTTCTCAGACAAGAAAAGCTCGTCCTGAAGAGCCACATTTCAATGACACTTTGAGCATCCTAATGACTTGTGTGATACTAGGCTGGTCAAAGCAGTTGTTCTCTCTATCAAAAGTTTGACTTCACAAAGTGTTTTTTTCCCTTCTTTTTATTTCTCCAATGCTTTATTTATGCAGTTTGCCTGAAACCAAGTAAATGCCTTTGGTTTTCCTTTTCCCCCTTTTTTAATTCCTTGAGTTGTTTGTGATAAATTCCCTTAAAATCTTCTGTTTTGGAGCTGCTCTTTTACTGACATAACTTAAAAAAATTATGATTGGGGCATCATAAATATTTTGCATGTCATTCCACAGCATCTTTGACTGAGTCTAGAAATGAATATATTAGATAAGAAAATGAGTTGTTTGTTTTCCTTCAGGCAAAACATTTCCTAGGATATGTTTCCCCACTTTACAGGAGATCTGATGGTAAAAATGCATGTAAATACAGGTAATTAATGAAGTTTTTAAACTAATTTTTAATTAGTTCATTCTGATTCTCTTTCAGAGATGATGTGAAGTGCTGTTAATCCTCTGACACCGTGCCCTGGATCCTCATGGTATGTCTGAAGGACACATCTCTGCATGTTCTGAATATGCCAGGTGAAGCCCAAGAATAACTTTCCACGGGAGTTTGTGACCTCTTAAAGAGGAAGAAGTCAAGAGAGGGCAACTTTTATTCTATATTTAGCCCTAGGTGAGTCTGTAAAAAGAACCTGGTGGGCTCTAGCCTAAAATTTATTTTTGGATTTGTGTGTTACACTAGAAAATAGAGAAGTGCCATGCTCAGGCAGGTTTTTGGATGCAGCACATCAGTAGGATGTGGGATCAGCACAGCAGCTTCCACAGACTCCTGTGAGAGCTTTACTCAGCCTTTCTGATGCTTTGGGCAAAGCAGGAGGGAAAACAAGAATATTTTTCAGATAGATAATTGTCCTATCAAATCCTCTGCCTCATCTTTTAATCTGAGAGGCAAGAATTGGGCACAGCCATGAGTTTTGAGAACAGTTGGGTTGCCTTGCAGTGGCAGAGGTGTTACCAGAGGTGCTGTTCAGTTCCAGTGGTGAACTCACTCTCATCCTGCCTGGAAATTCAGAACGAACTGACTCAAACCTTTCATTTCCAGGTTGTCCTCATGAATACTCCCGTGGAGAATGTCCATGATCTTCTTTGCCTGCGTGGTGAGGGTGAGGGATGGGCTTCCCCTCTCAGCCTCCACAGATTTCCATCTCAACCAGGACTTTCTGGAGTGCAGGAAGAGGCTGAAGGCTCTGTCCTCCATCCTGGCACGGTACCCCAGTCGGGGCACGGCCAAAGGACGTAACCTGAGCATCCAGTGAGTCCCTGCTCTGCTCTGCTGGGGCTTTTTGGCTTTAATTTTTGAAATATTGCTCTTGGGGGTTGGAATTATATGGAAATAATACTATTGGTGTGGTCTGCAGTGCCTGATTCCAGCCTGAAATGCCACACTGCTTGTGTAGGGTGTGAACTCCAATGATTTTGAAGCTTATTCCTGAGTTGCTGCTCAGTGTAGTGAGCATGTGCTTAGTTTTATATATATTTATATATTTATATATTTACATATTTATATGTTGTATTTGTTTGTTAATTTATATAAATACACCTACATAGCTGTTACTTATTTTATACTTAATTGTATATATACAAATTTCATTTTACACTTACATTTATACATATAAATACACATACATTTATACAGATTTACATATATATACACAAACAATATTTATTCATATTTAATTTTATATTTATAGACACATAATATTCATATGTATTTCATTATATATTTTATATACACATACAATATAAATATTTACTTACATATTTTATATATATTCACAGTATACACATTTAGTTATATATTTTATACACATACACAATATTTATACACAGTTATACATTTATAGATATATTCACAATATTTATACATATATATTTTATATACTTACACAGTATATGTATTTAGTTACATATTTCATATGCATACACAATATTTCTATGTATTTAGTTATATATTTTATATACATACACAGTACTTATGCACATTTAGTTATATATTTATCGATACCTACACAATATTTATACATATATAGTTATATATATTTATGTATATACAAATATATAAATATAATATATTGTATATAATATATAACTATATATTCCCATATATAGTTATATATATTTATAGATATATTCACAATATTTATACACAGTTATATATTTTATATACATACACAATATTTATATGTATTTAGCTATATATTTATATTTCTTATTTACATCTATTTTGCTCATGTTAATTTTCATTTTGTGTAGCAAAAATGGGCAGTGCTTGTTACTCTTAGCAGTTGGAGAATCATGGATTTCTACAAATCCCTTTAAGAAGGCATCCAAGTACCTTGGAATGATTAGGAGAAGAAATTTATTAAAGAAATTTCAGAGAAAAAAATGAAAAAAATTGTTTAAACTCATTTAAGAAGTGAGTTTTACCTGGTGATTGCATTTCTGGTGAGCAAATGGAAGAACACGTTAAGTGAAGCTAAAACTAAGCATCCCTTTTTTGGGGGAGTTAGAAAATACACAAATTTACAGCAGAGATTTTCATCTCAATTCCTTTTCACTCAAAGCCAACTTGTGCCCTTTGATGCCAGCAAGTGCTGCAGCCTTTAATCTGCTGTGGTCTGTGCAGCAGCTCAGCCTGGCTCTGGAATGAGGGCAGTGCAATTGGATCCGTGGCAAAAAGGCCATAAATTATGGACAACTTGGAAAAGGTGCTTTAGGCAGGCATGGTGTTGATCCCAGCTGGGAGCTGGGAGCAGCAGGAATTTGGGGAAGCTCCCCAGTGGAACTGGGCTGGCAGAGCCAAGCAAAACTGTAAATCCCAAGTCCACAGTACAGCAAATAAATAAAAATGCAGTGAAATAGAAACAGTGAGTGGGAAATGAAGTTGGGGTAAAATATAGGAACAGGAGGAAGGAGACAAATTGTTCAGTTTCAAAACTTGGGTGTTAAAGTGATTTCCTGCTGACAAATGGCTGGGCTGCAAGGGAAGATGTCCCTGAGAAATCTCCTGGAAGGATTGGACCATCTGCAGGTGGAAACTTTTACATAAATATGGATTCAGTGTTAGAGGAGCCCCTTTTAGAGTAGAATTTTTATTGTGATGTAGCAGGAAGTGTTTGAAAATCTTGGGTTGTGCAAATTAGCAAATATTTCTTGCTGTTAATATGATGTTGCCATCAAGGGAAGGAAGGAATCCATCTACTTCCTGGAAACAAACTTCCTTACTTTTATTTTTTTTCTGCATTTTCTTTCAAAATTGGTTTTCTGACCACCTTGGTTTTTATTCAGGTGATTTAAAGCCAGCCTGGGAAAAGAATGTCCTGGATTTGTACTGATGTACCAATTTAATAAAGTCTGGGTTGTGCTCTTCACTGTGCTCAGGCATCCTGGATGAGTTAAGAATAAATAATTGTGTAAGAAAAAATAGATCTACAGGAATTGCAGGACTTTGGCAACAACAAAAATCCCTTTTATTTTTTTTTCAGTCTGCTCTCTCAGTTCAGTCTGTACAATTTGTTCTGACAGAAAGCACAGCTCCATCCTCACGTTCAGAAGGAATTTCACCTTTTTATGTTTATGTGATTTTTTTTTTTAATTTCTATTTCAGTTTCCTTTCTTCTGGGGATATTGCCTGCATGGCAATCTGTTCCAGCAGCTACTCAACCATCATGGCCTTCTGCTTCCTGGAAGAGCTTCGCTGGGAATTTGCTGCTTCCTACAACACAAGGAGCATCAATTCAGCTTCCAGACCATATGCTTTTATTGAATTTGGTTTGTAACTTTGTTCTCTAATAGTAAAAATCCTCTCTCTGCCAAATTGATGGTGTTAAACAACATCTCCTGGCTAAAGGCAGATGATGAAAGTGACTCTGGGTGTACCTTTGCCTGCATGTGGAGGAGGGGGAGATCTTTATGCCCTAAACTATTGAAGTGTTTGGTTTGGAGTTCCTGAGAGTTCATCTCTTATGAACAAAATGCTGTGCTGATTGATGAACAAGCAGAGAAGAAAAAAGAAATTGATATCTCGGACACTTTCTAACTTAATTAAAAAAATCTGACAAGTGAGGACAGATGAGTACAGGAAAAAAGGGAGACAGAATAGATTATTATGGGCAGCTTTATTTCTGGCATGACTTGGAGTCAGAATACTTCAGAACCATGCCCTGTGGTTCTTTTTTAGCCTGAAATAATTGGTTTTCCTGCCAAATAGCAGCTGCTCTACTGAACCTCACACCTTTGAAAGACACAATTCCCTTGCAGTGAGAGAGTTTTCTGGGAAAGGATAATATCCTGCAGTGTGTTTGCACTCTTCAGTCCAGACTTCAGTAACAGTGTTAAACTCAGGCTTAAAAACTTGAGAAATCCATCAGGAAAGCTTCTTTTAGAGCCACCTTGGATTTTGGGTTGATTCCCTGCAGGGCACATTACAGCCAGGATGTAATTTCATATTGAGATCCACACAATACTCTTTTTTTTTTTAACTTGAGTAGGAGTTGGGGGATTTCTAGCCTCTTTTAATTTAATCTAACCTCTTTAATAAGGCTAATGATTTCAGTGTAAATTTGTGTATAATAAAGACACTAATAATCTAGCCTCTTTAATCTTTTAATCTAGGCTTTAAATAAGCATAAAGCTTATTTTTCAAAGAAAAAATTCATTTCTAAAATAATTTTTACTCTTATACTTTATCACATTACTGAGTGCCTAATATTGCTGTGTGGTTATTTATTTATTTATTTAATCATCTCCATTCCTGTGTTTGGATCTAAGATGGGCTTGATGCTCAAGATTTTTATATTTTGTTTGGTAGCTACAGATAATTTTTTTTATTTTTTAGAGTAGATATTAGAAGAAATTCTTTCCTGTGAGGGTGGGGAGGCACAGGTTCTCAGAGAAGCTGTGGCTGCCCCTGGAACCAAGGCCAGGTTGGATGGGGCTTGGAGCAACCTGGGGTAGTGGAAGGTGTCCCTGCCCTGGCAGGGGGTGGCACTGGATGATCCTTAAGGTTCCCTCAATCCCAAACCTTTCTGTGCTATAAAATACCTAAAAGAAGTATTTTTGTTCCTTAAGCAGGAGGGGAATTTTATGCCTGAACCCAGTAAGAAATGAAAGAAATTAAAACAATCAAATCGCCATGATACAATAAAATATCACCACAATTAAGGTTTTAACACCACTAAGGATTAATTAAGCAGCCTTTCAGAGATGACTTGAGCAGCTTTTCCTGTTGTTTCAGATAACACCATTCAGAAGGTGAAACACCATTTCAACAGCAGCCGTGGCTCCAGGGCCAAGGGAGGCTGGGAGAGGGTGGAGGAGGAGCTGAGGCTGCAGCCCCCAGTGCAGCTGCAGCTGGAGGCCACGGAGCTGCTGAACGGGCTGAGCAATGGAGGGCACGCAGGAGGCCATGTGGAGGTTGGTAAGTTACTTCTACACCAGGTGACAGCAGATTTCCTCACCCTCACATTGTTGCCAGGTGTCACAGTGGTGGATGTGAAAAACACCTTCACTCTTTGTTCTGGTTTGAAAGCGAAACCAGTGAGAGACTCCAAGTCAGAAATACAATTTATTAGGAAAAGGAAAAAAAAAAACAAACAAAATACATGCAATAATACAAAAGAAAAACCACTGACAGAGTCAGAATGCAACCTGACACCCTGTGGGTCAGGGTGTTGGCAGCAGTCCCATTGGAATTGTGGCTGCAGCCCTCCTGGAGTGTCAGGGGTGCTTCTGTTGGAGCAGGGATCCTGTAGAAGGGTTTGTCTTCCTCTGAAGATCCAGTGCAAGAGGCAGCTGTTCCGCTGGGAATCCAGTGGAAAGGCTGCTCTGGTGTCCCAAAAACTGAGATTATATCCAGGTAGGAATGCTTGGCTCCTCCCTCTGGGCAGAGCATCTCCCAATGGGATGCTGCAGTTCTTATCAGCCATGCAGTGACATTCAATGGCCCATTAACAGCAGCTATGTCCCCAGAGGGAGGATTGGTTTGTGGAAGAGATAAAGAAAACTGCCCAATGAACAGAAAATAACTGCCCCACCTCTGACAGATGGCAAATAGAATACATATTGCCTTGCAATCTAGGACACTCCTCTGTGAAAATGTAAAAAGTTTAATAAAGGACAATAGGAGACAAGGACTATAGGGCAAAGGTTATTATGGCTGGGTGCATCTTGGCACTGAGCCAAGAGCACCCTGTTATCTTTGAGGATACCCCTTAAATACCTTTTAATTACATCAGCCTGTTGCATATTCATATACCCTTATGCATAGTAAGCTTTTCTCCAAACAAGTTTACATGTTCCAAGAATTGTTTAGCATGGCTTCTCCTTGGGTCTGCCTTTTTAGAGCATGGGTATTCTTTGGTTGTGGTTTTAGTCCTTTTTTATCACCTCCAATTTTGGGGTTTGGCCTACACTGCCTTCAAACAGTGAGTGCTGTTGGTTGGCAGATCTGTACAGGTGTGCTCATCCTGTGTGCATTGGGTGTTTTCCCATCCCAGCAGGCAATTTAACACAAGCACTCTGATATCAGCTATTTCACTGAGCTTAATTAACAACACAAATAAAAACTATATCTTTATAACAAAGTTACTTTAACACCACACATATAAAATCCGTTCTAATATTTGCAGAAAGCCTCTATTACAATATGTATCTATAACACATATCAGTTATTTCACTACTATGTCTAAGCTTAATTAACAACAGAAATAAAAACTATATAACAGTTACTTATCAGCTATGTCACTACTATGTCTAAGCTTAATTAACAGCAGAAATAAAAACTGTATAACAAAGTTACTTTGACATTGCACATATAAAATCTATTTTAATATTTGCAAAAAGCCAATATTATAATATGTATCTATAACACATACTTATATCAGATATTTCACTTTTATGTCTAAGCTTAATTAACAACAGAAATAAAAACTATATCTTTATAACAAAGTTACTTTAACACCACACATATAGAATACATTTCAATATTTGCAAAAAAACAATATTATAATTGTATCTATAACACATATCAGCTATTTCACTACTATGTCTAAGGTTAATTAACAGCAGAAATAAAAACTGTATAACAAACTTACTTTAGCATTACACATAAGAAATCCATTTTAATATTTGCAAAAAGCCAATATTACAATATGTATCTATAACAGTAGAAATGCTGCAACGTCCCTCAAAGCATTTCATTTCAGAAGGCACAAGAGCCATTTCAAGTCCATGCGCAGATAGCTCAGTGGGAGAAGGACAGGGAGGGTCTTTGTGTGATGTATTCCAGCAAAGGTTTATTGCATCCACCATGCCAAAGGGATCAGGGACAGAGACCAAACCATGTGCTGTGCAGAGGCTTAAATATGGGGTCAGTGACTTGAGGGTACAGGGATGGTGCAAAGGGCAGCAAACTGTAGGGGGGATGAGGGATGAACAATTGGGGTGGTCAGGGTCAACTGGCCAATGGGGGAATTTAAATAAAATTATAATAATTCAGAGGGAAGGGGTTTACATTTTCCATTTCAGGGGAGGCTCCTGCCTTAGCAGACACCTGTCTGTTCAAATTGAGAGAGATTTCTGATGTAGATTGGCAATAGTGCTGCAGAGCACCATGGGGGACATCCTCTCTTTCAGCCTAGGTGGGGAAAACTCTATGTAGATCTTTCCAAGGCAAAGCTTGGTTTATTACATTCCCACAACTCCCCTGTTTTTTCCTACTATGAAAACTTCCCCAATGAATTTTTGCAGACACTTAACTAAACAGGGAAACATGAGTAAAACGATAAAAACAATGATTACAACCCAAAAATCTGTTTGGCAAAAGATGAAACCCATCTTATCTGAAAAATTCATTGATGTAACCTGAGTTCTTCTCAACTTTTAATCCTTTACTTGCTCTCCTTCAGCTTCTGGATGTGGATAGATGTTGAGTGTGAAGAAAGGTTGAAGCAGCACATCTTTTCAAAGTCCTGGCAGTTGTGTCCATGGGCAAGCAGTGAAAAGTCTGTTGCTGCTTGGTTTTATAGTGTTGCATGCTTGGTGTTACTGGCATTTGTTAGCAGCTCACTCAGTGCTTAGGATGTAGCATTGGTTTGCTTACTTAGTTAGCACTTTTAATTCTTTTAGCATTTTTAAAGTTTTTGCAGCAGCAACCCCAGGGGCCAATACTGAGGCTGCTATTTTCTTTTTTCTACCTCACAAGTCAATTTTGTTTTGGCAGTCAGATTTAAATTGATGGACAAATCTGCTGTGCTTAATTTTTTGGTCACTAATTATGGCCCACAGCACATGGCAGAAAAACACATGGGGGTTCCTTGTGTACCAAGAAATGTTTATTTACATTGTGTGTGTGAAACCAAAAAAGGCTTTTTCCATCATAGTAAACAACATATGGGCTTTACATTGCAGCAGGTATGCAGCAGAGCTTTGGAGGCTGCTGTGGAGTCTTTTTCCAGCCTTACAGCTTCCTCTCTGTATGGAAAATATAGGCTTGATATTTTCCATGTGGTATTCTCTTATCTTCAAATCCTTGTTTGTTCACATTTCTAAAGAAGCTCCACTGATTCATTCCTTGCTTGTTGCAAACTCATAGTGAAAGATCTGTAATTGCAGTCTGAATGAGTTTCTTCAGCCTTGAGGGAAAAGAACATGAGAAAAATATGAGCTGAGGGTAACCTCTTGTTCCCACATTGTCTGGCTTGAAGTGTTCTCCTCTCTTTGCTTTTTCCTTTTACCTTATTTTTTTAAAAATGTAATCCATTTGACTAAAATTCTTAAAGAGGCTTTGTGTATCTGTATAAATAACACAGAGGTTTTTTAATAACAAAACCTGATGTTTTACTGCTTTTGAAGCACCAACCTCTATTTCTTTATTGTAAAAATGGCACCTCTTACTTGTGTTTCAGTTGCACAGTCAAGGTCCTGCCTGCCTCCTCCACAAATGAAATCAGGGAATTATTTAGGTTGGAGGAAACCTTTCAGATCATTGAGTCCTACCAGAAACCAAACCCTGCCAAGTCCACCACTAAACCATTCTCTGTTTTAATCCTATTAGCACGGTGGTTTAAGTGCAGCTGGAGTGCCATGAGTTTGTATTTCCTTTTTTTTTGTTGTTGTTGTTGTTCTTGGCTTATAAAGCACTAATAAAATTAAGTTCCAGTTGCTCAGTCTTATAGTTTGTGATAGATGAGCTGGAATCTAATTTGACATAGGTATTTTAAATTAAGAGTATGGAAGGGCACTGGCCAGGAGGAATTAAAAATAGAATGGAAAGCACTTTATTTGCCAGTCAGATTTGTGAGTGCTCCTCAGAGCTGTGCTTGAAGGTTAAATCTTTTCATGTTATGACAGGGCTTAGAAATTCTTTGCACTTTTTCTTTAAATTTTGAACAGCTTCAGTGCCAGTAAATATTTGTGATTTAGTCTATGTCCACAGATCAGAAATATATTTTCACTTCCCTCTTATTCCTAATTGCTTTCCTTTACTTTCCATCTGTTTTTTTTATTTCTGGCTGTTCTCTCTGGTCTAACCCAAATACTCTCACAGATTGTTCTGCCTTTATTTTAAGGCTCATGTTTATGATCATCTGTTTGCCTCCACTGGAGTCAGCTTTCCTGGCTTGTGTCTCTCTCCTCTCATCATCCCCTCCCAGCTGAATCCCACTTTGCTGCTCTAAGTTTAGCTGTGTGCATAGTGTTTGTTCCATATTAATGTTATTTATACCACGGCTCTGCTCTGCAAGAGGCTGTTTGAAATGCTGTGGCTGCAGGAGAGCAGGATTGAATTGTGACTGCACACCCTGGTGCAGATTGATTGATCCAGGGATGATCCAAACATCCCTTCCTCACATGGCTGGAGCTGCTGCTGGCCTCTTTGGAGCTGGCTGAGCTCATCCTCTGCCTCTTCAGTTTGCTGTGAAAAGGGCCAGAAAAGTCAGGGCATCTTTCTCCTTGTTAGTATTCTTGAGAACAAGAGATTTTTTTCCCCTTCTTCCATTCTTTCTGCTGTTTGTTCTTTCCTTTTGTTAACTAAACACAGCCCAACTCTGGCTACAAAAACCCTTCCTTTGCACCCTTGACCAGCACCCCCAGAGCCCTGGCTGCTGCTCAGAGCCTCTCTGGTGTCAGTGTGGGCACCGGGGACATGGGGCTGTGTGCAGGGCACAGGGGGCTCTCTGTGGGCAGGGAGGGTACCTTGGTTTGGAAAGACAGGAGTCTGCTAAGGAAGGCAGGAGCCTCCCCTGAAATGGAGAATGTAAACCCTCCCCAC
>JAWMQZ010000118.1:2718787-2729760 GCA_035584835.1 Tangara arthus
ATGCTGTAGTTCTTATCAGCCATGCAGTGACATTCAATAGCTGTTATCAGCAATGTCCCCTCCTGAGGGAGGAGTGACTGTGGTCACTCAAGAGAGAGAGATAAGGCAAATTGCCCACTTGATAATCTGCCATACAGATGGTAATGGAAAACATCTTGCAATCTGGAACAGAGGGTTTGCACCAGGACATGGGGCTGTGTGCAGGGCACAGGGGGCTCTCTGTGGCGAGGGGGGGTTTGCACATCACAGCTGCCACTGGGAAGCAGCAGAACAATTTGTGCCGCTGCTCTTGTGAGGCAGCTGGTGAATCCTGCAGCTCCCCTTGGTGAGTGTTCTTCATCTTCCACAGGCACACAGGGAGTCCTTCAGAGCCCTTTTCAGGGGCTGCTTTTGAAGCTGTCTCACTCTCTGCCTTTTGTGTGCTTGTGTTTCAGTTGAGGCTGATGGAGTGATTTCATCTCACTCCTGGTGCTCTTCCTGCAGAGCTCTGAGTGAGTGACTCAGAGTCCAGCCTTGTGCTGTGCCTGCAGGAGGCAGATCCAAGCTGCTGCTGCACACTCTGGTGTCTTCTTCCAGTGAAGTGGCCACAGGCCTCTGCCAGAAAATCTTTCCTGGGCAGAGGTTTCAATTTCTTCACTGGGTGAGGGTGTTTGCAGTTACTCTGCACATGTTCAAACCTGCTGGTGCATCACCCACAGCTCCCAGACTCTTTCTGTGTGGATCTTGTGAAGTGCACAACTTCTGTGCTTGAAGAGGCAGATCAATGTGAAGCCTAATTAGTGTTTATTTGTGCTTGTGCAGAGTGGTGCTGTCCTGGACTGAGTGTTTGTACTCTTCGTTTTCCTTATTTAATGTAATAGGCCATTCCAGTGTGAAATTCTCTTTATAAAAGTATGACTGACTTCACCCAAGGAAGTGAAATAATTTTCCCTTAGCAGGACCCATCTCACTTCTCTGTGCAATTTCAGTTTGTGAGCTAAACCTCAGAATTTAACAGCACAAATAAATCTCTGCAGCAAACCATCTCAAGCCCAGTTTTCACAAAATCTGAACCCTGAGCAACTGGATGTTTTAATCTCCCCTGCATCTGTGACAGCAATTCTTTTTTATCCTCCTGGACTAAAAAAAATGTAACTTTTACATAATATTTCATGCTGCAGAAGCAATGTATTGAGACCTACATGTTCTTCCCTAGGGACTGGGAACTCTTGGCACGTGTAGTTTGCAGGATTCTGCTCAATGAATGACATTTGTATTTGATAATTTTAATTTGTTTGAGATACATTTATGCCTCTGAAGTAAACCTTAAAATTTGAGGAACAGTCTTTATTAGGAAATACCTGTGGGAGAGTTACACATATATATAGCTGCAACATTATTTAATTAATCAAAAGTAGGAATAGCAGGAAAAAAAATAGAAGGAAACTGAAATCTTGGGTCAGGGAATGAATAAAGATGCTGCTACAAGTTCTTTGTAAATGTCACTGTGTAGCAAAAGAGAAGCTAAATTGCCTCTGAGTGACAGAGTTATACCATTCTGTGTTTAATACCCAGTAATGCTCCCTAAAGTGACACACATCAAATTGAGTTGATCCAGTTCCTTTGGAGCTGAAATTGTGGGTGTGTGAGTGCATGCCAGACAAATTAATTACAGACACGCAGATGAAAGGTGCTTTACATCCCTATATTAATTTGGCAGCAGAGTTTTTTACATCCATCTATCAAAATCTGGCTTGAAGGAGAAGGCAGGAGTGTTTTTCTCTCTGAAATTATGTGACTGTTGTGGTGATTCATCTGTCACTCAAAGGAAGCCAGAGGTGCAGTTTATCTGGAATGGTCAGATAAATAGATGAATAGTCAGACAAATAGGATCTGGATTCACTGAGCACAGGGAGGAGATGGTTCCCTTGAGGGCTCGTTCATTCTCCCCTGTGTTGGGTGCAGGAGAACATCTGGATTTGATATCTGAGCTGCAAATTATCATTTTTTATGAAACTGGCAGTGTCCTACTTGTGGTGATCCAAGGGCAGGGATGAAATGTAGGTGAGGATCAAGGTGTGCAATCTGTTGTTGAACAAGCGCAGGAAAACTGGAGGTGTACTCTTGGCCAAGCCTGAATTAAAGGCAGCAGATTCCAAAGCTAAACACACATTTATGATAATTACTTTGACCTTAATTAGGGATGTATCAATGAGATTATCATGCAGAACTGCTGTTCAGCAGTGTGGGTGTTAAGTAGTAGCAGAGAAGGTGAGAAAGGAAGGAGACAGATAATTCACTACCTGTGAAATGGGGGCAGCCTGAGCCGTCAAGTGGGATAAAATGTTTAATTACTGGTTAAGGAGGAGATGAATTGCTGCCTTGCTGTGGTGGTGGCTGAAATCTAAGCCCTTCCCCAGACCTTTGGGTGGTGAAAGCCTCTGGCTTTCCTGCTGACCTGAGGAGTGCTGAGCATCCTCATCTGCTGGAATAAACAAAGAATTATCTGTTTGCACCATAGAAGACATTGATGCCAAGTAGGTCAAGAAAAATCTGTTGTTGACTTGTTTAAAAATACTCCAGAACCCTTGATGATTTCTGGATGTGTGAAGAACTGAATAATGCAATACAACAACAAAAATGGGGGTTTCTATTCATACTCAGTCTTCCCTGGAGCAAACATGAAAGGTTTTGAAAGTGTTTAAAACCCACATAAGGTAATTGTGGTGTTTTCTAGTAAAAGATTGAAAGGAATACTGCAAACTTTCACTGATGTCTGGTTTTCATTTCATTTTCAGTCCCTACTTACAGAATGCAGCCTGTGACCCCCCTGGGGATTCTGTCACTTGTTCTGAACATCATGTGTGGAGCTCTGAACCTCATCCGAGGAGTTCACCTGGCAGAATATTCCTTTCAGGTAATCCTGAGTGCTCCCAGACCTGAGAATGAGTGAAAGGCAGAGAGTTTTTGGGTAACCAATTCAAGGGTGGCTGTTCTGCCCCTTAGCTGAGCACACATCTCTCCACAAGAAGTGTTTTGTTTCTCCAGGACTGTTACACTTTGTGTATTTTTCTGTACATCACAATATTCTGCATTTTATTCTGTTCTATAGAAGTTTAAACTTTGAGAAAGTTATTTTTTAATTATTTATTTTTAAATTATTATAAATTCTAAAATCCTAAAAATTATTTAATTATGTATTAAAATAAACAAAAATTACTAAATAGTTTATTAATTATTTAATTATTCATTAAAATAAACAAATTTAATTAAATTATTTATTAATTATTAAAATAATTATTAAATAATTATTTAATTATAAAAATATTAAAGTATTTATTATTTAGTTCTAAAAATTATTTAATATTTATTTATTTGTTTGTTTATTTATTTATTTATTTATTTATTTATTTATTCTTACCAGGCTGCCTGGATTTTTTTTCTCCATTCTTGCATTTTATTTTAGATTCTTTTCTGTAATTTTTTAAAAAATAAACATGAGACTGTAAACAACTTTAAAAAAAGGGGGTAAAAAAGTGTGCTGATTGTATCCTGACACAGTTTTATTTAGCAGGAACTGTCACATAAGCCTCAGTTCTTGGTGTCTTATCCAATGATATTGATCTTGGTGTTTGACACTGTTACAGTCAATCAACATAAACTGGGATAAGAGGTTCTTGACTATATTTAAAATGTTCTCAAGTATCAAGCAGCACTTGCTAAAAGCTGTGCCTGACGTAGTTGTCACTTCTTTTAATCCCAACAGGAGGACCATGAAGGAATTGGAAATGTGATAGCTTTTTTTCTACCTTTTCTAGCCTGTGTTTTTCAGGTATGTTAAATGCAAATAAAAAACTTTGCTAATTGTTTTGCTGTTACAATTCACAAGACAGAGCCATTTTCAGCTAAGCAGAGGTTTTTAATATCCTACCCAGGTGATTCCACTGATTTATTCCAGTGAAGTGGCACAAAAGCAGTCCAAGGCACATTTTGACCCTTGGGAAATTGCATTTGTAGGCTTTTTCAGTGCTTCCATGTTGTGACAAGTCAGAGGGGGCTGGGTGTGATGGATAAATGCCATCCCAGAGATGGTTTATTCCCAAAGGGATGGACACATCTTCTGTCAGTGTCAGACTTAGTGATGGGCTTTTGCAGCACAACCTCCTTGAGGACTGAGCAAATACTGGACAGCAACATTATTGAAAATGGTGTAATTTACATGAAAAATCACATTGAATCCTGGTGGTTCCTTAGATTTTTTCCATAATGGGGTTATTTCCTCTGACCTTACACAGAAGAGTTTGAATGAGGAAAATACAACTTGTTCCAAACTGTTTTTTCTTAAAGGCTCCTTAAATTCCTAAAAAATTCCACAACCTTTAATTTGAGAGCAATATATGCTGGAAAATCTTCAACTTTCAGCCTGGCATTGCAGAAAGGTGCTGCAGTTTTGTTTCTAGGAATAACTGATGCCTACAGTGTATTCATTGCCCTTGTTCCTTTTAGATCATAGTTTGGGGATAACTATCTGCAAACTTTGATGTATTTATGGCATTATTTATTGTATTATGATACAATTTAGTGTCTTTCAGCTTTCTTACACCTTTGCTTATTTGAGCATTGGGGTGAATAGATGGATTTAGATCTAATAGATTTGTTTTGATCTAATAGATTTATTAAGATCTAATAGATGGATTTAGATCTAATAGATTTGTTTTGATCTAATAGATTTATTTCAATCTAATAGATGGATTTAGATCTAATAGATTTGTTTTGATCTAATGGATTTATTTAGATATAATAGATGAATTTAGATCTAATGGATTTATTTAGAACTAATAGATTTATTTAGATATAATAGATGGATTTAGATCTAATAGATTTATTTTGATCTAATGGATTTATTTTGATCTAGTTGATGGATTTAGATCTAATGGATTTATTTAGATCTAATAGATTTATTTAGATATAATAGATGGATTTAGATCTAATAGATTTGTTTTGATCTAATAGATTTATTTAGATATAATAGATGGATTTAGATTTAATAGATTTATTTTGATCTAATGGATTTATTTTGATCTAATAGATGGATTTAGATCTAATAGATTTATTTTGATCTAATAGATTTATTTTGATCTAATAGATGGATTTAGATTTAAGTACTCGATGCAAGTTGTTTTTCACAAAGAAAGGCTCTGTGCTGCCTCTTTCCCTGTGAGTACCTGAAGCCAGGGAAGCTGAATAAAGGAGAATTCTCCCTTCTCCTTTTGATTTATAGCAGCTTCTCCCCAAAAGCTGTGCACAACCTGCAATGCTTTCCACGTGCTGACCTCTCCATCAGCACAGTTGGAAGTTGTGACCTGAGCTGACAAAGGCTGATCTGTCACTGCCTGAGGGGAAAAAGTGACCCCTCTGTCAGCACTGGGAGCTTTTCATGTTTTCATGTTCTCCTGTGAGGGTTTTGCCCTTCACATGCTCAGCAGATGGGTCCCAGGCAGCAGTTCCCAGCTGGATCCCTGGTTTTGTGCAGAGTTCAGTGCTAACTCTCCCTCTTGCTCCTTTTGCAGTGTTACCTGTACCTCTTCTACAGCTCAGCCAGGAAGGTGAAGACATTTGTGCTCCTTTTCTGTGTCTGTTCATGCAACATCTACTTGTATGGATTGAGGAACCTTTGGCAAATCTCCTTCCACATAGGAGTGGCTTCTCTTTCCTCTTACCAGATCCTGACAAGGCAGCTCCTGGAGAAGCAGCCTGACTGTGGTGTATGAAAAAATAACAAACTTGGGGTTTGCTACTCTGTTTTTACAACTCTTTTTTTTTTGTATTCACCTGGCCAAAAAATAGCTCAGAGTGTTTTTTAACCATCCATGGCAATGGTTATTGCAAGAAGAACAGCTCCAAGCAACTTGGGATAAGTGGGATCCTGTAATTGTGTCCAGCACACAGCAAGGGGTGCAGCTGTATTTCACATGGTGGGGCTTGTCAGGTGTCACCACAGATGGAAGTTCTTACCTTCAGCAGGCTTTTCCTCCTTGGCTGCCACCATCCAGACAGCATTTTGCCATTTGTCTCACTGGCTCTGTGACAGCTTGGCAGGTCAGTCTTGCCCTGCTGCTGCAAATACTCCAATTGTGTAGTAAAACAAGGGTAAAGTGATGGGTAACATTTCTGTCTCTAGATTGTCTTGGTGAATGTGAGTAAAGGGGTTGTTTGCTGTAATTAGGTGAGTGCAGAATCAGTGGGGAACATGCTGAGGGTGAGCTTCAGGATCATTTTTCTAGGTTTGGAAGGACAGGGAAAGGCTGTGGCTCTTTTATAAACCATAAAGTCTATAAATATCTCCTTGGCTGAGCAGCACATTGCAGTTTAGTATGTGCTCATGGGTTAATTGCAAATATGCTTGGGGCAGCAAAAAATAATCCAAGTGGGTGTAAGTGATCTGTCAGCTCTTGTGGCCTTTGTTTCCTTGGCTAAGGTCACTTTCAGGAAAAGGACAATTCCATATTTGCCTGGCCTGTATGGATAATAAATCCTCCAAGCCTATTTATGACAGGCCACTGACTCCTTCACCTTTTTTTAATAAAATGAGTAGCTGGTGAGTAGAAAGCCATTTTTCCAGGAATGGAAAGCAAGAGCAGGTTCTCTTTGTTCTGTAAAACACCTGTGGTTAATGGTGGTGAATTCTTACACTCAGATGAGTTTCTGGGTGTGCACTTTGGAACTGGGGACTGGAATTCCCAACCTCTGCTGCACTGGCTCTTCTGCTCTGTCATGGATCCAAGTGCACAGGGGCATTTTAGGGCATAGATGAATAATTTAGGCTGGCTGTTCAAAAAATGCATAGCAGTTTGATGCAGCTGTCCTTGAGGGCTTGTAGAGATTCAAACTGTAGGTATGTTATTGTGGAATTATGGTCCTAAAATTTCCTTTTTTTTTTTTTTTTTGTTCTTTCTGGTCATTCCCATTTCTTTCACCAAAGATGTCTTTTTCCTCTCACATAGTCTCTACCTCTGGTTGCAAAGAGATTAACATGCAGCAGAGTTGTCTTTTTTTGCAGGAACACTTGACAAAATTCCTTTCTTTTATCTCAGTGAGTTTTCTTGGAATCTCAGGATGCAAACATAAGGATCAGACTAGAAATTTGTGGTGCTGGACTTTGGAAGCACTTCTGGATGCAGCTGACTGCAGCAACAGCATCCATGGGCAGCTCATTCCAACCTGGACAGTTTGTAGGACATCAGGAGACTTAGTGCCAGGAGGAAGATGTAGGGATTTCTTTTTCACTGCACTTACTGGAACAGCAACATGACAAAAACCTCCAAAGTGCAAGGAATAGTCTGGTAGGAATGATGGAGGAATATTTTAACCAGGCATTTAAGGACACAGCTCGAGCTGTGCCATAAGGGAAAGGTTTTCTGTTCTAAGGGAGAGGATTAAAGTTGTTTGTCTGTCATTATCCTACTTTTCTGTCAGACTGCAAGTGGGGAAATGAAGCCACAATTCAAGCCCTGTCCCTGAGACACCAAGATGACCCTGCAGATATGAGAGGTTTTGTGCTGCTCTTAGTTTTCAAACTGTTCACTCCCAGTTTTCCCTGGTAAATTACTTCTGCAGACTGCAGGGAATTCGGCCACGAATTTGGATTACAAGTTTAAAAAAAAAATCTGCAAAAAGAACACCCCAAAAATCTGACACTAGAAACTTAACACTTTAGGGATAATGGATCTGGTGACTGGTGGTGTTTTCCAGGAGCATAAATTGGGTATTAACCCACTGGATTCATGTGGGGAAAGGATGAAGCATTTTATACAGACAGACAGACAGATCTTCATGGAAAGGACTTTAGGACAGGAGCCAACTCCCTGCTCCTGCCTTTTTATCCTGACTCTGGCTAAAGAGTCCAGAAGAGCTTTTCCTGTTTCTCCACACAGAGCATTTCCAGAGGGCATTCCTCAGAGCTGACTGGAAAAGTTGGAACATTCCTGCTGCTTCCCCAGCATCCAACTGCTCTGTCCTGAAACAGATCCATCCCTGAGCCAGGGGATGGCAGCCACAGCTCTGCAAAGGAGTGCTAGAACAGGGTGTCTGGATAATTGTGCAATTAACAGAGTGGAGAAAGGTTAGATTCAGCTTTTTTTGAATTGGTTTTCCTGAAAACATTTCAGTAAAATCAAACCAAATCAGTTGGTTCAGTTCCGCCTTTGCCTAAACTTGTATTTTTTTGCTTTGTGGATTTTTGGGGAATGTGGCTGAATCCTCAGGTGTTTTCTGCCCAGTGACAAAGCTCTGCTTTGGTCTTGGTCTTAATCCCTTTGCAACCTTTTATTTTCCTGTAATAGGTGTAAACCATTAAGGAATCTACATGGATTAGTCTGTGTGCACTTCACAGATTTGGGTTGGGGTTCCAGGATGAGACAGAGCACACAGAATTTGATCTATTTTTATGTTTAATTTGGTATTGATCCCATGTCCACACAGTGTTTATACAGTTAAACATTTTCTCTTGGCAAAACAGCAAGAGGAATAGAATAGTTTACATTGATCTCAGTGCTTTAAGATTTGATAAAAAAGAATGACTTGCAGTTTGAGAACACAAAATCTGACTCATAATGTGGGATTTTTCCTGTATTGAATCAAATCCCCAAAGAGAAATCCATCCCTTTTTCAGCTTTAAACTGGTTAATGTGGTTTGAATTGCATCTTCTTCATTCTGTCACTTTGCAAGAGAAGTCTTTTGGAAGCTCTTCTCCTCACCCAGCAGCTCAGCACAAGCAAATTGGCAAAGAATAAACTTCAATAATTTCCAGATTTGCTTACTCAGTGCTTAGTCACTTTATGAAGTTGGTAATTCTCTGGTTTCTTTTTTTTTTTTCCCCTTTTCTCCCAAAGACCTGTTGAGTTTGTAGAAGGTGGGCTGGTACCTTTTTAGACATTTTTGCACTGTATTAATAATTGAACCTGTGTAAATGTGTATAAAATCACTTTGCATGTATATGTATATATGTACATATATCTAATAAATGGCTTTTTTGGTAATGGTTGTCTTTATTCAGTGTTTGGAATTTAGTGATTATATGAGAAACAAGGTTAATCAATCATTTCATTTTTGCAGGCACCTTCAGTGATCCCTGTGGCCAATTCATCAGCTGAACTGTATAAACATATTTACAGAAATGGAGTTATCCAAGCAGGGGATTGCAGGAGGCTGGGATGGAATCTCTTTGTGGCTTTAACAAACTTGCTCTTTATTTTCAGGGACTCTCAGAGGCTTTTCCTGCAAAACTTGTGTGTTGAAATGAGATGAAATGTGATGTGTCACATCCCAAAGGTGCCTTTCCAGCTGCCTGGCAGGGATAGTGGGGATGTGGCAGTTTGCAGGTGCATTTTTAGCACCTATTTTAATGAAAATAGGACTGTTAATTAGCCTGTCCTTACTAAGAACTTGTGGACTTTTTTGGGGGAATTCCAGCCACCTTTGCTAATGGCTCTGAAGACACCAATTCATCAGCTTTAAAGCAATGAAGGGGTTAAAGTGACAGAAAATTCAGCCTTTCCATCACTGGAATGGGATGGGTTCATATGTGGGAGTGTGACAGCACTCAGAGGATTCTGCTGAATCAGGAACCAGAAAATAAAGCAAAAATCAAAGAGCTGGAAGAAACCAGGCTCGTGGAACTACTGGTTTCTTCCCATTTTTCTGCTCCCTGCTTCCCCACAGGGTATCTAATGGCTTCAAACTGACAGAGGGCAGGGTTAAAAATTAAATATTAGGAAAATTTCTCACTCTGAGGGTGGGGAAGCCCTGGCACAGGGTGCCCAGAGAAGCTGTGGCTACCCCTGGATCCCTGGAAATGTCCAAGGCCAGGTTTGGAGCAGCCTGGGACAGTGGAAGGTGTCCCTGCCGTGGCTGGGATGTCACTGGATGAGCTTTAAGGTCCTTTCCAAACCAAACCACTCTGGGATTCTGTGACCAAAGCAGAACAATGCTCACAGAGAGGGAGAAGCCCCTGGAGTGAGGAGAGAGGCAGAGCAGGGGATGGGAATCAGGAGGAGAGAGAGCCTCGTTCTTCTGAACTGCTCTGCCCTTTGAAATCCAGATGTTATTTTAGTTCTGTAAATAAATGATTGCTCAAAGCATGTTTCTTCTCAGGATGCCAGCGGAGGGGAACAGCAGCCTCTCCCTTTCTTCTGTGGTGAGGGGAGAAAGCAATTATAACTCCCTTTCTCTTTTGAAGATGCTGATAAAAGGAGGTGGGAGGATCAGAGGGTCCCTGTGCCGAAACAGAAACAACTCCTGAGGTGATAGAAATACATGTTTTTATTTTAAACAAAGTAACTCCACTTCTGCTGACTTTCAAAGGTGACCCAGTTGCATGGAAAAAGTGTTTGTGAGGGGGGGAAGGAAACCATGGCCACAAAAGCAGGAACAGGCAGGAGGTGGGGCAGGTGAAGTGTCCCTTTCAGCTGGACATGGCTTTAAAAGCTCTGGGTCACTTGTCCTAAGCTCAGGCCAGGGCTTGGAGCAGCCTGGGACAGTGGGAGGTGTCCCTGCCCATGGCAGGGGATGGAATGAGATGATCTTCAAGGTCCCTTCCAACCCAAACCATTCTGGGATTCTGTGATTCCCTTTTCTTTCACTTTTCTCCAACCCTTGGAAGAATCTTTTAAAAAGTAATTAAATGGCAACACCAAACAAAGAGCCCTAAAATGTCTTTGCCTCCTGTTCCCACCTAAAGTACACAGTAAGCAAAACACAAAATACTTTTAAAATTCCCTTTGGTGGGATAAATGTTTTTTTGATGTAACAGTGGTAGGGAAGGCTTGAAATAATGACCATTAAAAGGTGAAGCACCTTTCAGTACAGCATGGAAGGCTGAGATTAATCTTTTCATTATGCAGGGGAAAAAATTAAGTGTTGGAACCCTGGCTGCTGAGAATTTCAGATTTCTGTGCTGCCAGGCACTGACCCCCAAGAGAACACTGCATTGACC
>JAWMQZ010000118.1:2753458-2763597 GCA_035584835.1 Tangara arthus
GCAGGATCCCTGCTGCAGCAGAAGCACAGCTGGCACTGCAGGAGGGCTGAGCCCCCGTGGGATGGGGCTGTGCCACCACCCTGACACACAGGGGGACAGCTCCTCTTCTGAGTCTGGCAGTGGTTTTGTTTTTTTTTAATACTATTGCATTCATATTTTTAAATTTTCCTATTAAAAACCTGTTATTCCTATTCCCATATCTTTGCTTGAGATCCCTTAATTTCAAAATTATGATAATTCAGAGGGAGGAGTTTACATTTGCTATTTCAAGAGAAGCTCCTATCTTCCTTAAGAGACACCTGTCTTTTCAAACCAAAACAATTGGCCATGCCCCCACTTGCCTCTATTTCCTGTCATTTCCTTTTTCTGCTCAACACCTGTTAGATTAACCCCTTCAGTGCTTGTCATGGTGCTCCAAATTCAGAAAATTTCCTAATCATTATTATTTAGGGTAATAGATGATTTAAGCTGTCTCTCACCCCACAGGAACCTCTTAAACCACTTCTTCCTGACCTACTTCTCTTGAAAAAAGATGCACAAATGCATCTGCTTTTATTCTACATTTTACAATCTTTGAATCTAACTCTTATCACAGAGTCATTTAGGTCCAAGATCAAGGCCAGCTTTTGACTGATCCCCACCTTGTCACCCAGCCCACAGCACTGAGTGCCAGGTCCAGTCAATCCTTGAACACCTCCAGGGATGGGGATTCCACCACCTCCCTGGCAGCCCATTCCAAGGTTGAGCAACCCTTTCCATGAAGAAATTCCTCCTGATGTACAAAATTTCTCCCAATTTCTGCCCATTATGTCTCTATGCCTACAAGACACCAGCAAATTGTCACCTCATGCACTTGTAGGTGATGATAACTCCTTTGAATTTCTAAATGTTACCGTAAGAAACCAGTTTTAACAGAAATACCTCTCAAAACCCTGAAAGAATTTTACTTCTGGCCAATGTTTTTCCTTGACTTGGATCTCATTCATTGCACCAGATAAGAGAATTCCCCTCCTTGTAAACTCCTCTCTTGTAAAGCCCCATCTTTTATGTGAATTATGTCCCCAGTTCAGAGCCATTTAAAAATAGCTTCTTGAGACTGAAGTGTGAAGCAGAAATTGTTACAGATGGACTATTACTTAAAAAAAAAAAAAAAGTTGATTTAGCTACCTGATTAAGGTTTTTTTTTTTTTTTAATAACATTTTAGCACTGGATCACACAATTTCAGTTGGTTCTGCAGAGTTTCTATGGATTGTTGGGTGTGTGTGACTCAAATTATGTGGAGCACAGGTGAGTGGTGCAGGTGAAGACTCCTGCTCTGAAAACCCCTGTTGATACAAGTGTTTAATGTTGCATGAAATTGATCCAAAATACTTTCATTTCAACAGTCAGAAAAAAAAACCAAAAAAAAACCAAGACAAAACAAAACAAAAAACAACCCAACAACTGATTTTTTGCATGTCCAGATGGACGGAATATATCCCTTTTACTGGAGTAGTATTTTATTCCATATTTGGTCACATTTCCAAACAGGAATTTCAGTTCCCTACTGATATAAATCAACAATTACTCCTCCAAACACGCCCCAGATATGTAATTTAAGGACACAACTTTTCCTCTGAGCTTTTACATTTCAGTTCCTGCCTCACACCAATCTAAACCAGCACCAGTGCTGATGGGGTTGTGCCTGATTTATAAAGCTGTGCCACCAAAACCAAACTGGAAACCCATAAAACTTGTAATTAATAATTTGGGCACGCAATGATCAATGTAACCTACTTTTGTGGAAGTTATTTTACTTGGAGAAATAGATCAGCATGAGTCAATCTTGTATTTTTTCAAGATAAAAATGACTGCAAGCTGTTTGCTGGGTGCTCATGGCACTGAGGGCTCTGCAGCATTTCTGCACGTTCCTTAACGTTGCTTTTATTCAGATTTTTCTACTCTTTGCAACCCAAAGTAATTAATTTGTCACCAAGAACATGTAATTCCAGCTCCCTTGGCATTGACCTTTCAGCCTCACTCTCCTGTTTTCCCGTCCTCTCTGAGACAACAGAGGCACCTGATCCACTGCAAATGTTTGAGGGGAAAAATAAGATTTGAGATCAAATACAGCAAGACAAGGAATTGTGTTTGGACTTTGTTCTTCAGCCTTGATGACCTTTTTTTGTCACACAAGCTCCATCCAACTCATGGTGGCACCAAATCCCAATTTCTTAAGAAATTCCACTGGGTGCTTCATTTTCCCTCCTTGAAGAACAGAAGCTTCCAAGCTCTGTTTCTGAGTTGTTGGAACAACTGCTGTGGGTTTGCTCTGGTAATTCCACTTCCCAATTCCCAGCTGGAATTTTTGTTATTTTTTATTGCTGTAATCCTTTTCACCAGTAGCCAAAGCACTTTTGATTTATCCCTTGCCCTGCTTGCATGGACAGTGGGAAAATGTTGTTCTGGAGAGTCTTTTCATGCCATGGTATTTCATAAAATGACATTGTAAAATGTCAGTTTTCTAATATTTATGCAAAAATTGTTGTCTACTGTAGCAAAAGAGAAGAATTGGACAGTTCTCTTTCTTCCAGATACTTTGTCTGGCTCTAAAATTTCACATTTATTCAGAATTCTGTCTCCAGGTGAATCTCCCAGTGCTTGCATCACTCCTACCTGAGCACAAGGGGTTTCCAAAGCTCCTTCTCCCTCTCTCTCATCTCCTTCCTCTGCATAAAGCATATTTGAAACATATCTTTCAAAGCTATTTTATTTTATTTTATTTTATTTTAATTTTACTTTATTTTATTTTGTTTTATTTTAATATTTTATTTTATCGTATTTTTTATTTTCCAACGCGCTCAGCCGAGCTTAGGTGCTTACAGCTCAACCAGTGGCAGAAATTATCAAGAACAGAAAAGATAAAAGCTTGAGGCCTTTTTGTGTTTCCAGACAGACAGATTTAGGACGTGCTCGTGTTGCTTCTGATGGCTGCAGGGTTTTCTGCAAAGCAGGTGGTGTTTGGTTCTGGAAAAGAAAAAAGAAATTGATTTCCACAAATGCAGAGGAACCCAAATAACCTGATCAGATAAATGAGCCTCAGCTGCTCCCAAGGCCGTGCCAGGACAACCCTGACTCTGACCCTAAATAAATAAAATTTGGAATTTTGATTTGGGGGTGAAACATCACCATGAGGTAAGGGGAGAGGAGTCTGTGCCTTATAACAGTAAGAAAGAAGCTTTAAGCTGGATTAGAATATTAACTTTGAAAATACAAATACTGGAGCAAGTAGAAATATAAATAAAAATAAATAAATATATATATAAATATTATATATAGATACAATATATATAAATAAAACAATATTTTATTTAGATATATTAAACATATATTTATTTAATTATATAAATTGTATATTTAATAAATATATATATTTAATTATACATATTAAATTTTATTTATATATATATATGTGTATATATATAATATACATAAATCCTTCTTTTATTGTTCTTCTGTGCCACCTGGTACTTTTTTTTCCTCTTTCTCTTGAGGAGACACTCATAAAATAAATGTTTCAATAAACAGCAAAAGGACACTTCATAATTATTATGAGCATTTTTATTAAAATGCCCCCATCTCAACAACCCCGGTGTGATTGCTCCAAAATCAATTACCTCTTCTAAATTAGTTCTGCCAAAAGCTAAATATACTCCTATAAAAATCAGAATGAGAACTGGTTTTAGATGGGATTTTAGCATGGTTTGAATACTGTTGTGGTGAGTAATTTTGGGACAATGTGTCCCATTTGGATCTGCAATATAATTGTAAAAGCAGGTTGTGCTAAAAAAGGTAAACAACTGGCAGTACAGGGAAGAATTCCCAACCAACCCCTCAAATCCACCACATAATTCCATGTATTGCTGGTCTGCATTAATTGCTACTTTACTGAGAGAGGGGAAAGAAAAGCCCCACAAGTGGCAAACTACCAAAAAAGAGCATTTCTGTACAATGCAGCAAAATTCAGATGCTGCAGAAAGCAGGAGGCAATAAATCTACAAATCCTGTGGGAACTAGAGCCCAGGAATGGTGATGAGAGCTCTGTTATTATTGTCATTATTGCTTTTTTTAGCAATAAGATCGCTGGCATTTACAACTCGAGCTAGAGGAAACATTTACAGCCTTGAGTGCAGTAAATGTGGCTTTTTCCCTGTGTTTCAGGAGTAATTTTCCTTCACACCTGCACTCCTTTGAAGTGTATATTGTATAAATTGCAGAGATATATTTCCATGAGGTGAATAATGCAGTTACCAGGTTGTGGATGGAGACAAAAACCTTTTCTGGATATTCCCAAACTGTATTTCCACTGCTGAATTCAGCAAAAGACAACAAGTGAATTTGACTCAATTGGGTTAAAAGTAATGTCTGAGTTGAGCATGTCTGGGACCATCAAAAGACCCTAAATAAACAAAGAATGCAACTTTTTAGGTATTTCAGTGGGACTTGGAGAGGCTGAAATTCCCAGTACCTATAAATGAGCAGATTTGTGATCCCCACATCTGAATAATGTGTTTGTTTTTTTTTTAATGTTGAGAAATGTACCAACAGTGCTCCTTTGCCTGCAAAATTATCCAAAATGATCCACTCTACCATGGGTATTTGAGCTGAGGAAATTCTGTCCCTGATTTATTTATTTTAAGCTGTAGATGATGAGGATTCTGTCTAAATCCCAAAATAAAGGAAGACAAACTCATTGGCAGTTCAAATCTATTAGATATTCATGTAGGCAGGTAAATTTTGTGTCAGTTTTTGAAAGAAGTTTTCCAGCTCTGGAGCTGCAAAAGAGTGGAGCTTGTTAAAACAGAGCATGTTTGATAACAATATTTAATTTCCTTGGAGAGGAACATTTGTAGTTTACATTTTCATGCACTTTACAGGTTTTTATTTGCTTTGATTCCATAGAATCCACAGGTTAAAATACCAAAGTTTGATAAGCATAAAATTATATAGAGTTCATGAATGTCTGTGTTGTCAAATCTCTTTCTTTTCAAAGACATCTTTTCAAAACTGTTTTCAGCTGAACTGCTTGATTAGAGAAGGATTAATTCCTGCCCAAGTCAAATCTAATTTGTTCTCTAACAAATCACATAAACCCAGTTAGAGACGTGTGAATTTCTGGGAGGATTTCCTTTCTAGAGACGCTCAGGGGCAGCAGGATCTCCTTGGAATCCCACACCAGGGCAGAGAAAAACTGAAATATTAACAAAACCTAGAATTTATATTGCACTGTTCACTTCCCAAGTACTTGGCAGATTTTGCAGATAATTGAATTCCTGGTTCTGCTGGGGAGTCAGAGGGTGAAGTTTTTTGTGCTGGGGGCATGAGGAGATAGGAATGGGAGATTTTGGGAATCTTGCTTTTGATTTAGGAGCCCCAAGCCTGAACTGGTAGCCCTGACTTGTCCCTCTTTGTCTCAGAAGTTAATCAGGAAGAAAAGCTGGAACAGAGGAGGTTTCCTTTCCCTCTTTACTTTGCCACTGGCTTGTTGGACAGTTTGGGAAGGACATGGGGTGTGTTTCTCTCCCTGCCCACCTTCCCTTTCTTCTGTACTTCATCCATCAAGGCAAACAAAGTTGTCCCTTAAATCTCTGTGGAAAACACAAATCCAACAAAAAATTCCCACATGAATCCCCCCAAAACCCAAAACCAAAATGAAAACCCTCAGAACAAAACAAAAAGAGAAAAACACCAAGCCAAACCAAAACAAAAAACCCAACCAAAACCAAACCCTCCCCTGATTCACTCCAAGGAAACAACAATAACCCAAACCAATTTCAGCTAAATTTAATAATTTGGTGTGGAAATGGGGGAATGTCTTTGGGTACTAAGAAATAACCTGTCCTGAGATGCCTGCAGAGAGCAGGAGAGGCCCTTGCTCATTTATTTGGAGAATTAATGACTGAGGTAACATAATTTACTGGGGTAGCTCTAGAAAACTGAGGAATGTACTCAGATTCTTTCACAATGCTTGAATTGTGTGGCAGCTGCTCCAGCAAGGTGCTTTTCTGACTCATCCTTTGTATAATTCTTTTTTAAATATCAAAAATCAAAAAGAATTGCAAGGAAGTGAAATTTTAAAATCTGGAAGATTGTGACCTCTTGGATTTTGAAGAAAGATTTTTTGTTGCTGATTCTTTTTATTTTTCTTTTTTTTTTCTGTCACAAATTATGTGAATAATACAAGTACTGAAAGAAGCTAAAACCTAAAAATAAATAAAATAAATATTCAGTAATAAAGCTAAAAGAAAAGGCACATCACATCCTCTTACCCTTCCTTTTTGGTCTCTGTTGCCCTGTTTCATATGCTCAAACCCACTCCATCGAGCTGAATAATTTGAGCTTTTTGATTGACAGACTTTTCAACATCAGGTTTTATTTCTGTTGGTATTTTTCATATTTGGCAGTATTATCACGCCACCAGGAGAGAAAGAATTTCACTTTTAGACATGCTTCAATGCTGCTGAATCAGAACAGCCAAAAAATACCTTCAAGCCCATCTGTCCAAAGAGAAAAAGAATCAATTTGAAGCTTATTTGTGCACAAACTGTAAATCACTGAGTTATAGGAAGCACAATATCAGCTTCAGAAACATTATTTCAATATCAGCAGCTTCCATTTTTTTTCTGTCACAATCACTAAAAACACAGCAATTGAAAGAAGAATGGGTTTGGGGGAGCTTTTGAAAATGAGTTGTGGGATTTTTGTTCTTAATACTCTCTTGTTAACACTTGAGTTTTTATTACACTCCAGCGTTTATTAAGCTTGTCTCTCCAATAGTAAAAGTCCAAAGTTTTGTTGGTTCTTTTGAGTGACTTTTTTCCCCCTTGGAAAGTTACTGTTTCACGTTATTTCATTATTTCAGAAACTGATGCTTTAAGAAACACAAAGCCCTCGAGCCTTGAGGAAATCTTTTGATTTCATCCCAAAAGCAGGAGCATGTCAGGCTCTGGCTGGATCCCCTGTGGTGTTTTCAGTTCTACGGTTCCAGAATCGCAGATTTTGCTTCCCAACCCCCAGAAAAAGAGCCCAGACCCCTCTAATGAAGGGAGTGGGAGATGTCAGTGAGGCAAAGCTCAGCCCAGGGCTCAGAGTGTGGCTTTGCAGCAAAGAAATGATCCTGGGCACTTCCCTTGGCATCACTGAACCCCCCATGGCATCAGCTTGTGTGCGCCCAGCCCAATTCCCAATTTACCTCATCTTCCACTCAGGAGCCACACAGCAAATCCTCAAATTCTCCCCCAGATCAGCTTCAGCCCTCATTAATCCCTGCATTAAAGCAAACATTACTTTATTCCACTGCAAGGGAAGCTCGGAGCCCTCTGCAAAATACTTTCCCAGCTTTATAAAATACCCCACTGAAATAACAGAGAAATAAATGATGCAAATCCTGCAGCCAAACATGGGGATACTTTCATGAGACATTCTTTACTTAATAGAGTTCTGAAACCTTTAAATATATATATATATTTATAATACATTTGAGGAAACGTACGCTGTCTCAAATTTAAATCAATTTTAGAGCATGCTATTCCCAAGATGTGGCCAACAGGGAGACTGATCTCCATAGCTCCAGTGAGTAGGAGGAGGGGAAAGCTGCAGACTGGGAACCTTCTTACATATTTAAAAACCTTAACTGCTGTCTCATTAAACCTTTAAGCAGTTCTGGCTTGATTTTCCGAGCATTCTGTATCTTCTTTTACCAGGTATTTATGTACCTGGGAGAAGCAAACTGAATTTTCAGACCTAGGATGCTGTGAAATGTATTTATGCTCATTTAATGTTGCTATATATCATTGGGAAAAAACCACAAAAAAGCCTTGACAGAAAGATTTGCATCGCCAGTATCCAGTCTGGTGGATACTAATGACATCGTATTTTAGGTACAGAGGAAAAGAAACTTCCAAACAGAATAAATGACTGTATATTGTTTTTACAATTGAGTTTACCCCTACTTTATTGAATTTCATAACTCAATAAAGGATACAGTGAGCTTAAAATACTAAAATGGAATTTTTAGTATTAGAAAAATTATAGTTTGCTATTTTATTTATTTGGATTAATTAATTAACGGGACCAACACCTCTCAATAGCTGTGTGAAGACATTTCATTTTTAAATAATAGTGGGTGCCATGTGGTTTTTCAGCTTGCATTGACGTTAATAAAACTCCTCCAGGCTACGCTAAATTATATTTTATATGCTATGGTGTAAGGAGCCAAAAATAGTCTTGATTAGCAAACAGCAAAAGTGAAATACAGTGTATTTAAAAGATAACAATGAACTTTTGGCACTGTGGATTATAAATGGCCATGGAGCCCATATGGATTTCTCCACTAGCTCTTCCACTGCTTCTTGAAATGCTATTTTTTTTTTAATTTCATATATTTGGAATTTATCTGCCCATGTGTGGCTTGTACTGTGTCTTGGTGAATGGAGTAGTAGTGTAGGGGTAGTGAAAGTGCCACCCACTTCTCTCTTTGTGGCCAGCAGACATGTCTCCACTCTAAAGAATGGAGTCTTCAGAGGAGCTCCTTTCATCCTGAAATAAATATTTTGCTTAAATGCTCAGAGTTTGGATGCTTGTTAAAATGAAAATAAAAACAAAGAGGGTTTTAGTCTCTTATTATAGGACAATGTTCAGGTGTGAAATCACATCTCTCAAGCTGAACCATTGGCTTTGGTCAGAGGGGTCTCTGTTGAAAAAGACCTTCACTTAAATCTGGTGAGGCTTCCCAAACTCTTCAGTTCACATTCTGTAATCCAGCTGCTCCGTGGTCCCATGTGAACCCTCCAGCAGATCTACAATCCATCTTTATCAATAATATTAATTACATAGAAAACCTTCCTAAAACTGAGCCACCCACAAGGCTGTCCTGAGTGAACATCTCAGCATCCACTGGGAAGTTTGTGTTGTTAGTTTGCAGACATCTCTGCACTCTTCAACAACTTCAGCACTAGATTGCCCTGTGTCACTTGTCCCAGGGTGTTCATCAACATATTAACCACACAAATTGGCCTGGGCTGAACAGGGCATGTCTGGGGAATCTCCAAGAGTGCTTGAAATGCCCAGGCTGTGAAACACTCAGTTAAGTGGTTGATTGTTCAGCCAGTCCATTAGTTACAGTTTTGTGCAGTATCTCAAAGCAGACACCAAAGCCTTTTATCTCATCTGTGCAGACAAACAGAGTCCCTGAAACAGCCAGGGACTTCATGGCTTAAATGTAAGAACAGACACAACCCTGATACAGCTGCACCACAATTGTCACTAAAGAAGAAATTTTATTTTCATAGCTCCAATCAATAGCTGAAATCCCAAAGGTCTTGAATCCAGAAAGTGCTTTTTTCTCACCATTCTAGAGTCCAGAATGACTGCTGAGCTCAGAGAAATCCACATCTCCACTGAGTCTGAGTCCCAGACATTGTGACACTCAGGACTGACCCACTGCTGCCTCCTGACAATCCTGGGCTGTATGCCAATATCAGCTGGAAATTAAGATGGAAGTGGGAAAGTTTTGGACAAACAAAGAAGGAAATTTCTGGAACAGCTTTCCAATCAGAGCGGTGCAATCTAAAGAAGTTGACTGATTTTGCATTCTTACTTTGTGATGAATTTGTTTTCATTTTAAAGGTAGTGTTGCCCATGTAATAAGAGGCAGAAATAAAATGTTCATGCATTGCTCCAAGTAAAAATGTTGTGAGGTCCTCAGACATTATTATCCTTGATAAGTCTTCCTCCTGGTCCAAACAGCATCCTCAAACAATTCCCAGCCTCAAGAACCAATGTCTAAATCTCTGTTAATGAGGTGCTCAGATCAGTGAAGTGGTTCTGGAAACAGAAATAGTTGTGATGAGGGTTCAACAAATAAACTTTGCACCATGGGCATGGCATCAAATTAAATCCAGTCTAGTCCCAGGGATGGGATCTTAGTGGTAGGAGCACATTATTTTCACTTTTGGAGTCATTTAATCATGGAATGGTTTGTGTTGGAAGGGTCTTCAAGGTCCATCCAGTTCCAACCCAGAGCAGGGACACCTTCCACTATCCCAGGTTGCTCCAAGCCCTGTCCAGCCTGGCCTTGGGCACTTCCAGGGATCCAGGG
>JAWMQZ010000118.1:2845747-2862004 GCA_035584835.1 Tangara arthus
GATCCATGGAGGAGATCCTTTTAATAAATCCCTGCTTTATTCTTTAGCTCTGTCCAGTCTCTGTTCTAGGTCAGCCTCTCAAGATGTCAGGACAGGAATGAAACCTGGTACTGCCAGGACCAGAAATGAAAATTTTAAGTGACATTTTCCTAGAAAGTGACTCTCTCCTAAGGCTGCCCATTTTGTTTACCAGTTTGAGACATGGTTTGGCTTGCTGTGAGAGGCTGCAGGGTGACGGGCGATTCAGGGCTCTGCAGCTGACTGAGGAGCAATGATTGGCTCCACTTATCATTTTCAGGGGAAATTCATTGCCCCTCATGAAATAAGATCAAGATTCCCTTCACAGCAACATCAGCCTTTGAGCTTACCGATTGTGATATAAAAAACTCCATGTACTAATAACTACTGTCATTATTATAAGCTATCCAATTTTTTTTCTCTCAATTTCAGTAGTGGGTTTCCAATCCAGGCCACAAGTTCTGAATTTTGGCAGAAGCTGACAGTGCTAGGACAGGATAAAACGGAGCCTGTAATGGTTTCTTTTAAAACCACCAAACAGCAGCAACTCAAGTGTGGTAAGGGAGAATGGCTTCAAACTGGGACTAAGCTTAGATTAAATACTGGGAATAAATTCTTTGCTATGAGATTGTGAGGCACTGGAAAAGGTTGCCCACAGAAATTTTGGATGCCCCATCACTGAAGTGTTTAAGGCCTGGTTAGATGAAGCTCAGAGCAACCTGGACTAGTGGAAAGTGTCCCTGGCAGGAGTAAAACTGGATAATTTTTAAGGTCCCCTCTGCCCCAAACCATCCTGGGATTCCATAAACTCAAGTCAATTTTGTCAGGAAGGACTCAATAGAGAGTAAGGAGTGTGCCCAGTAAATCTCATCCTTTCATAAAACAAAGCATTGGCTTTGCATAATTAAATCCTGAATGGTTTCCTCAGTGCAAAATTCTTCCACAATGAGCAGAGAGGAAAATTATCTTATCTGTTGAAGGCCTGAATCCAGCTGCCATAAGGTTTATATGATTTTCCCCATTAACTCATGAAAAACCTTAATAGATACAGATTGCCTGGTGGAATTGTGGGGAATAATTCTTCTTACTTTAGTGGTAACAGGAAGATAAACATAGCATTGTCTCCAGGAATTAACTATTCAATCAAATTTTTTAAAAAAGGGAAATAAGAATAAAAAATAAGAATAAACCTTGTTAATTTCTGCATTAAAATTTGCTTACACTGAGGCTTGGAGGTGCATAAAGTAGGAAAATAACACCCTGAAAGCAAGCAGGCTTTTGTATTTCTTTAAGAACACTCAGGATATTCCCTTCCAGCACACATAAATAATGGATTACCAAAGCTTTATTACTTTTTTTGGGCATGACTTGCCCTTCTATCAGGTTTGCAGCTCTAAAAATCCCATTAGCAGTTGTGCTGTTTCCTACAGTGGTGCTGGTTCCCTCCTCCCAGTAGCTGGAATTTGCTCATAATGATGTTCCTATAATGATGTTCCTATTTCCTCCTGCTCCCTGCAGCATAATGAATGCTCCCTGACATTATCCCAGGCTCACTAATTCCCAGCCAGCTCTCGTTCCACGGATCTGTGCTCTCACTCTGCTGACTCAGCAGGCACTTCCCCATTCCTAAAAAAAAAAAACAAAAATGGGTTTGGAGAATTTTTTTTCAATCCAGAGCAGCACTTCAGAGAGGCTGCTGAGGCAGCACACATGGAGAGATACCAAATCCACTAAAAAGAAGCTCATGGAAAGAGGAAAACAAACCAAAAAAAAGAGGTAAATTGAAAAATCATCATAAATGTTGCAAGGGAAAAGGGGCAGTGATGCCACAATGAAGCAGAGCAACCCTGAGATATTTAAGGGATAAGAAAATTGATGGGACTCGTTCATCCTGGACAAAAGGAGGCTCGGGGGGACCTTGTGGCTCTGCACAACTCCTGACAGGAGGGGACAGCCAGGGGAGTCTGGCTCTGGTCCCAGGGACAGGGACAGGAGGAGAGGGAACAGCCTCAAGTTGCTCCAGAGGAGGTTCAAGCTGGAGATTTGGAAAAAAATTCTTCACTGAAAGGTTGGTCAAGCATTGCAACAGGCTGCCCAGGAAAATGGTGGAGTCACCATCCTTGGGAGTGTAAAATCTGTGGATGTGGCCAGTGACCTTGTGGTTTAAGGCAATGGTGCCAAGTTGAAGGTTGGACTTGATGACCTTAAAGGTCTTTTCCAGCCATGCAAGGACAGATTCTGTGTTACAGCCCCACCTTCCTCTCAGCAGCTTCTGTAAAACCAAATTCCTTTCTTGCAGCTTCATCCATTTTGAGGAGGAATTTACCTTCTTGACAAGACATGTAAATCTCCTCACCATTTTCTGTCTTCCTCCCTGTTGCACATTGAGCTCTTTCAGAGCCCCCTGAGTGATCCCACTGTGAATCTCTCCCAGGAGAAATGTAAATGCAAACTGTCCTGGGGTGAATTTCTCTAGAAGTCTCCTCCTCTAGAAGGAGGAGAAAGAGGAGATGCCTTGGTCTTGAATCTGCTTTCTAGAGGGACCCCTTTGGAAGTTTCCTCCCAAATTTGCCCTAAACCAGGACAAATATCCAAATTAACAGGCCTATTCCCACACTATCTTCAAGCAAGTCAAAATATAGACTTGGCTGCAGGCTTCCACTACCTAATTTTAGTCCTGATTATAAAATCTAATGAGGTATATAAACCAGCAATATTTTATTTACTCATGCTGATGTTAAGTAAATTGACCTCCCCCATTTTTTGCTTTCCTTGCGCAAACACAATCAATCACCAAGACACAGAAAATTGCCCCTGGATTTTATTGGTCACAGGTTAGGTGTTCCTTCAATCAGATATAATTAAGAAATGACAAGCCTTTGTTTGACTGTACTTACTGAAAGTAGCTTTTTTTTTTTCACTACAGCCCATATGTAAATTAATCCTTTTCTGGATTATAATTAATTGCTGCAGGTCAGTAATTAATCTCTTTGTTCTACAAGATAGACTGCACTTAACTGCACTGAGACAGTGGCAGAGGGGATTTTCCCTGGCACTGCTAGCAGAAGGAATTTTCAATGTATGAGTGGTACCAAGTTTTTAGGAGACCTAACTCCCTCATTTAAATCGGCTCCTCTGCAAACCTTATTTTCACAAACTTCCACCAGCCATGAAAAGATGGTTTTTTTTCTAGAGTAGGAATTTTGGGAGCAGAATTCACAGCTTTTATTGTACCATTGTGTTTCCTTCTGTGTCTTCAGGTGGTGCCAGCCCACGTGTTCAAAATATTTTTCTCCATTTCTGGATAATTTCTAAGTGCTGATGTGGAGGATTAACATACCCAGTCAGTGTGAAATGAGAGTTCACTCTCTCAGAAAAACCAAATTATTCTGTGATGTGAATCTGATTCTGGAAATTATATCTGCTTGAAACACCTGGATCTGCACAATGGAAGTAAATATTATGACCTTTCAGAGTGCCAAGAACAAAACCTTTCAGCATTTTTGCACAAATAAGAGTAGAAAGCAAAGGACTCTGATTTGATTTTAAATAGATGACTATAAATTGCCTTTCTAATTCTTGATTTTTTTTTCAAGCTGATAGAGTCTTTTACAATTTTTCTCTGAGATAATTAGGATACTTACAGAGTTCTCCACAAGCCAACTAAAAGCTTTTGGCTATGCTAGCTACTGCCTACTTCTAGTGTTTGAATGCCCAATAATGTGGATTTTTAAACTCCAAATATTACCCCCAAATGTTGGCTTACACCCTTAGCCTGGTGGTGTAAATTTTATTGCTTGTTTCAGGGATACAGAAGTTTCTGGCTTGCAAGGTGTGCTCTGGAATGCCAAAATCCCAGAATGCACACACTGCACCACTCCTGCAAACACTGCAAGAGGTGTGGGTTAGGCAATGCCTTTTGTTTAGGAATAGGAACTCCATGAAAATATGCATTGTGGTGCTGCCAGAAAAAGATATTAAAGTGGATGTTGACAATGCAAACAGAGCAGAACTCAGCAGAAGCAGCAGCTCACAACCACACCTCTCAGCCTGGGAGGGTTCACTGCTCTCAGGACAGGTCGGAGTTAGGAGTTTTGACCTCATACATTGCTTTTCCAAGGGGATAAAAAAGCCTCCTCACGCCCCAGGATCTCTGAGTGTCCATGGAAAATGAAGAGTGTGAAATTTGCAGGCCCATCCACCAGGAATCTCCTTGGAATTGCTCCTCAAAGCCTTTCCAGAGCAGAGCTGGATAAACACACACGAGCAGATATTCCAGCCAAAGTGGGGAAGGAAAGCAAATCATGAATGGCAAGTGTGATTCACGTTTACTCCATGAGTAATCAGCTTGTAAAAACACACACCTGAGTAACCAGACAGAGCAACAGGCCATTGGGGGCTCTCCTTTCCTGCTGTGCTTCTCTTCAGCTTCTTTTTTTTTGAGAAAATAAATTTATGTGTGCTCCTATTTCCTTTCTCTTTGGGTTTTTTCCCCTTTTTAGCTTCCTGTATTACCGTGAATAACCAAATAGAGCCCAAAAACTCATTCTGCCTCTGCTCTTCTCTCACTGTTCCAACCAATTGCATTTCCTAAACAAATACTCTTTATGGTTTTAAGCATAGAGAGATAAATAAGATTACTCTCTATTACAAACAGGATTGTTTTGCCATAAAGGGAATAGGAAGAAAAAAAAATCTCCAAGGAAATATTCCTCAAGCAAATATTTCTGCTCTCTGAAATCTGTCACTGCCATAATTCATCCTGTGCTCTGGGTAATACACATGACAGCACTGGAAATGAGCATTTAATTAGTGTTTAATACAAACACCAACACCTCCTGTGCTAATAACTAATGCTGGGGGTTGTAAATGTTTATCAGGTAAATATTATGGAATTCTGAGGCTCCATCTGACCTCAGGCATGGAAAATGAGTGTGATGAATTTGCTGGCTCCATCATGCAGTGAGAGATCAATTGATGTCACCAGTGCTGGCAGAAGATCCCAGAGGTCAAGGAAAGGCCATAAAAAATTTCAGGGGGAAACCAGCCTCAGGCATGGCAGTGACAAAGCTCAACAGCTATTTTTAGGCACTTAAAAGTCACAAAAAGGGGTTTCACATAACCACAGAGTGAATTTTATTGGAAACATTCTGGTGGCTTGCTTCTCTGAAATAGCCTTGGGTCCACGCTTTCTGTGGGAATAAATCACACAGAGTTCATTTTCTTCATGGTGGAAAAAGCCCATTCTTTAGTCACATAACTCCTTTTTATACAGTTTTTCAGACCTTGTGTGGGACTCCAGTTGGTCAGTAGTTTTCTTGTTAATTATTTGTATTGGTTAGCAACAAGTTGTTATTCTGTATTGGTTGGTCACTCAAACCCCCTGGCTGTAGGTGCAGGAAAAGTTATTTGGGAGAGATGGTTTTCATTTTCTGTGTAAAAACAGTTTATACAGGTTCTGGTTATTTTTCACCCAGGAAGAGATTGTTATGTTAATGAACTGCTCACACCAGGATTGCTTTCACATGGGAACTTGCAAAATGCCAGCTTTGACAAGGCCAGCCACTGATTCCAGGAGAGCAGGCTTGATTTTATGAAGTCTTTCTTTATGATTTTTCTACTTTACTGCAACAGTTTTCCATCAAGAATCTGGAGACTTTTCTTCCCAGAGGGTTCCAGGACAATTCTTCTGGAATCATCATCTTGTCAGTGTGGTGTGGACAGAGCCAGGGCCAGGACCCCGTGCAGGCAGGAATGTGAGCCAGGGTCCCAGGGACCCACACACTGAGGAAGGTAGAGCTTGGTTCTGAACCCAGCTGTAATGAAGAGAGCAGCCCTGGAATAGAATAAATTTTTATTTGTTTTCAGGTGGAATTTTAGCAGGCTCTAAAAATAAATTGCTGGAGCTAATTCTCCCCATTCCAGGGGAGAGACAACCTGGATTCAGTAATTCAGAAGGTTGCAATACCACTGGTGTTAATGGATTTATACAATTATTTATACATATATACACTAATTTTTTTATACAAACTTGAGCAGAGGCTTGAGCCTGAATTTACACAGCATTTTCACTGTGATTCCATGGACTCCAGCCCTGCCAAACCTTCTCAGCACTCCTCCAGCTCCCTGTGCCTGGGTCCCAGTGCTTCTGGAACTCTCCATCCAGGTCAGCTGCTCACTGGCAGAGGTAAACTGGGAAGGACAGACAAGACAGACACCCAGGGGATGTTTCTCTCACTGCTGTGGGGTTGGCATGGTGAAATAAAGTGAATTTAAGGGTGAAAATTCAGCTCAGTAGTGAGGAATGGTTGAACATGTCTCTTGGGAAGAACCCTAAATGTTGCTGTAAACCCAGCTTGAGGCCAGCAAATATAAAAAGCTGATTTCTGCTCGTTGAGACATCCTTTCTTTGTGTTTTAGGACATTGTCAGCACCTATCTGTAGGAACACCTGAACTTTCCTATGTTGGCTATTTGAACCACTCAAATAAATAAATAGTGTGGATCCCAAGAGGAAATAGAGAAATTTATTCCCAGGAAAGCTGTGTGAACTTGGGCAATTTACGCTGATCATCACCAGCTCTAAAACCAGGCATAGAATTAGTAGGAAAGACAAGAATAAATCCCCCTGACTGCAGAGGGAACATTTCAACCACTACAAGGAGACCTTCCCTGCCTCAATCTCTGTCTGATCTGAGCTACAGCTTCCTAGAATGCAGCCCAGATTTGCTGCTATACATGGAACTCCATCTAGAATGTGTAAGGAAAATTTGCCGCCTCAGAATGGAAACCAAAATGGCTTTGAGTAAAAGCTGAATAAAAAAAAAAATTAACAACAAAAAAACAAACAAATAAAAAAAAACCCCACACCCTCCCCCCCAAAAAACCACTCCAAATTAATAAAAAAATTAACAAAGTCAAAAAGTATAGTGGAATTTTAGTTCGTCAGACAGAAAAGAAAACCGAAATTGCAGAGACAAATTCTTTCAGTGTTTCCAGACTTCTGAATTATTTTAATTGTAACTTCAATGGAACTTCGTAACTTTAATTATTTTTCTTCAGATGCAACCTGCACAATGGTATGTTCAGATCTATATTTTCCAAAAGCATCTGTGTCACCAGATGAAGAACAGATTCAGTTGCTACGCTGAAGAGTAGGAAAACTGCTTTGTGATTTCAAGTTAGAACACAAAATTTCACCATGTGCAATGAATCAGAAATTGTGAAAAACAGCTCTATTTCAGTATTCAAATATGCAGCTTCAACTCCATCTTCTCAAAAAATAATAACTAAAATTAGCTCTTTAGAAATTTAGGGAGAAAAACAATACTTACATCTCTAGCTAATTAAAATATAGAATTAATCATTAGATTTTTATTTTTATTCCTCAAAAATAAATGCTGGAAAAAAATTAAAAACTAACTTTTGACTGATGTTTCTTTTCATTTAGTAATGAATAGATCAGTTCAGGTTTTTCCTCTCCCTTTGAAAATAGTGAGATAATAATTTTTGATTTAAATTGTATTAAAATTTGTCTCAACATGTTTAGGACATCTATAACCAGGTATATTATATATATGTATATGTATATGTATATTATATGTATATGTATATGTATATTATATTATATTATATTATATTATATTATATTATATTATATTATATTATATTATATTATATTATATTAGATATTAGATATAAATATAATATATTTATATAATTTATTTATATTATATATTATTTATATATTAATATAAATAAATAATATATATTAATATATTAATATATTACTTATATTAATATACTATATATAATATATTTATATATAGTATATATAAAATATATATGATACAATATATGTATTATATTATATATCATATTACATTACATTGTATTATATAATATTATATTGTATTATATTATATTTATTATATTAGCTATCACCATGGAATACATAATGCTTCTCAGAACAAGATCAGAGACTTCTCATCCTGGAATCTCCCCCAAACCATGGGAGAAGATGTTATGTACTAAAAGGCAGCAGAAAGTTGGTTGCATCGTGGGCATTTCAAAAAGATGCTGGAACAAACAGGAGCATCCATCCTGTCTCTGTGTTTTGGAGATTTTTTTTTTTCTGACCACAGATCCTGGGAATTGAGATTTCCTGGGGATTTAATGGCAAAGATTGAAGGCATCTTAGAGGTCTTTTCAAACTTTAATCATTGTCTGATTTCTCTGGCTGCCGTGTTCTGAAGTTTATTCAGGAAATAGGAATGTAAGAGACCAGATCTTTTGTGCCTTTTATCTTTCTCTTTAAAGAATCCAATTCCTACAGCTTGTTTACTGCCAAGTAAGAAGTGAGAATGCTTACTTAGAAACCAAGGACTGGTCTTCAACACAAAAGTCTGTTGCTTTGATAATGCTGCTGTTAAAGCAGCAAAAATCCTCCTGGGGACACAATTCAGTTGCTAAAAGAAATGCAGACACCAGTGCAGCTTCTTCCAGTTTGGAAAGGAAAATAGGCGAGATGGTACAGGACATGTTTACACCAGTGTAATTATATCAAAATAGGACTTCCAATGTATAAATGCGTCAGTTTAAAAACCCAAACTTCAGTTTAAAAATCCTCTCTGTAGCAGTCACTGTGGTGACAGTTGCTGTTTTCAGGTGGATTGTCCTTTGCTTCTACACACACAACAGCTCAGGCTGCTCTGTGATTCTGTGGCTCTGAGTTAACCCGGCGATGAGCAGCTTTTGGGAGGGCTGGCTGAGATTTGGCTACAGGGCTCTGTCTCCCCATTAGAAACCCTTTAGTCCAAGGGCAGAACTGGAAGGTTGAGTGCAGGTAGCTTTGCTGCCCGTGCATGGGCAGAATCACTCCCAAACACCCAACTGACCTCTGGGACAATGCTCCTTTTTTAAATTCCCAGCCAGATCCAGTGCCAATCCCACCTGGTGATGGTGCCTGTGCTGGGTGGCCCTGGCTTGTTTGGATGGCAGTACAAGGCCATCCAAACAAGGATGTACAAGGCCAGTTTGGAGGGTACAAGGCTCACCCAGCTCAGCCCCCTTTGTACTTGTGTACCAGCCCTGCCTTATCTGCATTTCCCTCTCTCGCTCCCGAGCTGACACCACGCTCGCTACATCTCTGGTGACCACAGAGATTTAAGACACAATTGTACTATCAATGAAATGCAACTTATGCCTTCCAGGCACTGAAATCCCCAGAGGGCCTCGTGCAGGGCTGCACCGCTTCAGTTTTATGCCAGTAAGTTCCTAATTAGCATAGGAGACTGCGGGCTCTGCTGAGGAGGATGCTGGCTGGGAAGCATCTCCTCCTGCCCTGCCCAGGGACTCTGCACTGCATCTCTGCTCCCCAGGTACCTCTGTGACTCACCAGCCTGCAGGTGCTTTGGGACTGGGATGATCTTCCCAAGGACAGCCAGCACAAGGAGGACAAGGTCAGAGCTGCTGGCTGGGCCAGCTTTGCTCGGCCTCGCCCCAGCCCTTGTCTCTGCCCCAGGGCAAAGTCTGAGAAACAGAAATATCCCTTCCAGCTCCCAACAGCATGAACCCAGAGACTGTGCCTGGATAGCCCCGTGCAGTAACCCCTGATGGACCTGTGTACAAGATTATTTCAGCCCCAGGAGCTGATTTGGCTCCGCAGCATTTTGGGTGCACAATTTAATTTTGTACCGCGAGAAAAGGCGCTCAGATATAAAAGGTGATAAGTAATGGTGAATTGATATATTCCTGTGTTATAAGAATCCATCCTCGTTCCCTATTCCCTCTCCCACACCCTTGAGGGTTTCAGACATCTGTCATAGCCCCTTTGGCCAGCTCTTTTGCAGACAGATCTCAGATGATGCCCCAGGCAGGACTGTAATTCAAACAGTGAGTGACAGATAGAATAAGGCTCCGTGAGTCGGGGCTGAGGAACACGAGCCCACGTTTCACTCACTCCAAACACCAGCAATGCCCATGCAGGAGCATTCCCAGCGTCTGGAATGCCCAGTCCACCCTTTCATTTTGTAACCAGGCTCTTTCCTGTCAACATCAAAATGTTAAATCTCCCCATAACTAATTTACAAAACAATATCAACTATAGAATTAGAGGCTGGGTGCTGTAGAGTTCCCCATTAAGATATTACAGAATGATGGAAACAGAGGCCATTGAAGCAAGCTGGAGTTTATGGAAGGTAAACGTTGAGGAAGTCCATGATAAGGGAGAAGGAGCAGGAAGTGTCTTTATCTGATAACCATTTGTTTAGAAACACCTGGCACACACATCAAATTAGGGCATCCAAATGCCCTTCAAACTTTAAACCAGACAGATTGATTCAAGCACCTTTCATTAAACTTTCCTGGAAAGATTAAACATCAGCCCTGTGTTCTATCAGCAGAACAATTCTGCTCATGCAGTGATGACATTAAGATGTTTAATGGAAGGAGTGTACAAATGTGCATGCACTCTGTGAGGCTTTTCTCCAGCCTTGTAATTCCTCGCTTAAGAATATAAACCGAAGAAAATGGGAATAAAAATACCCCAACAGTTCTGCATAATGATTTCATACACATGCAGGGGTAAAAAAACCACAACGGGATTATGAAAAGAGAATTTTATTGCATGTTGGCATCCTTTTGCTCATGTCTGCAAAGGGAAATGGATTTGAGAATTTCCCACCGATTTGAATTCAGTGGCTGTAGCAGGGCAGAAGTAATATGTATTGCCTCGTTCTAATCATCGATTCAATTTGAGAGTTCTCAGCATGGAACTCTTTCTCAATGGGAATAAATTTTCCAGGAAGGGATAACACCAACATATTATATAAAACATCACCCAGCCCCTAAATTTGTGCGACTTTGTGGGAATCAGTCAAAATCTATATTTAATTTGATGTGAGGAAAGCACGATGACGAGCCCAGATTACAACACCACTGCTACTATTACGATCAATGTAGAGCTGAACTAAATTGTTTTATATATTGTATTAGGGGATCCCAGGTGTTTTGCTGGTCTTACAGCCCACTTGTTGCTGCAGTTGTAGCTAGGAAAGGATTAATAAATTCTGATATAATGCGTGGGTACCCCATTCCCTGCCAACCCACGCTTGTTGGGTCCCTAATTGTTACTAGGAACTTTTCAGTACAGCTACTGATAAATTAAAATAAATTAAAATAGAGGAGCACCTTGGATTTGCTTTGCAGGCATCCCTCAGCAGCTACATTTTCAGGGCTGTTTTTGTCCTAACAGGGATTATCAGCACAGCCACCCCCAGTTAGTCCATAAGCTTGGGTGCCTCAGAGATGTGCGGAGCCTTCCTTTTCAGTAACAGCCTTCTGCCTGAAACATCTGCCCAGAAGTTGGGTAAAATCTAGAAACAACCTGCAGGAAAGAGGGCAGAAGAGAGGTCTGGTCTGTGCCTGCACACAGCAGAACAATCCTCTTGGGCTGGTAATTCTTCCACTTGCCCCAGAACTGCTGCTCTCAAGCTCTGGGAAGCCAAAACACGCTTGTCTCCCCACCACAACCACATCCCTGCATTTAAAGGAGAAACATTAACTCCATGGGAGCCTTTTCTCCCCCAGATCCTGCAGAATGCAGCGTCATGCTTCTGTCACCTCCCCTGCACGGGGCACGGGCACAGTAATACATTAACACGAGGTCACAGCCTGACAAATGCTCCTCAGTGCTGCCACAAACCCAGCCCTGCTCCCTCCTCCCACCGCAGCCTCTCCTGGCACGAGCATGTGTCCCACGAGGCTGAAGGCAGAACCAGCCTGGGCAACACATCCAGCTGAAAATAAGCTTTTTTTTTTTTCACTCTCCCCCTCTTTCCCAGGATTAGTGTTCAGCTGGATCCATTCCCTGATCCACTTCACCTTGCAGCTGCACAAATGCTGGTGCTGGCAGCAGGAGGAGGCAGGGAGGGCTGGGAGAGCGTGGCCGGGGCCCAGAGGAGCCAACTGCTCCTGGAGGCATTTGCAGCAGCAGCTGAGCACAAACCAGTTTTTTTTATTTATTTTTTTTTTTTAAGTGGGCTTGGTTTTCTTTCAAAATTAGGGAGAGCTGAGAGAGTTTCTGCCCGGGTTGCAAATAATTCACACTTTTCCAAGCAGGCTCAAAGTCCAGTGTGTCCGCGCAGCAGGACGTCACCAGGGATGTGCAAGTCCTGCTCCCAGAGGCAGAGGGCAGGAAGGGCAGGACTGAGGAAGATTTGGGGTCTCAGGACCCTTATGGAGCACACTGACTACTCATAGCAGTGTGGGATCACAAATGGGGAACCCAGCACCTCAAGCATCAAGGCAGCAAGATTACAAATGGGGGTCATGTCCCATAAGGAATCCACTTGAGGTACTCCCATGGAATACTGAGAACACTTATTCCTGGCAACTTCCACATTGAAACTCTCCTTGGTGGTTTCTTTTTTATGTTGACAAGCAAGATTCACTGTGCTTTTAAACCAGAAAGAAAAAAAAAAAGAGAAATGCATCTACCCTTCTTTCCCTGGGCTCCCACCCAGAGCTTGTGGCATGAATGAGTTCTTTTCACTTGTATTAAGTTACTGTTATGGTATGAAACTCCAAGTCTGGGTTGAAAACCTTTTAAACGTGTAAAAAATAGTGTTACAGTAATTAAATTCTAAAAATTGATCCTAAAATGAAGAGGGAAGCTGCTGATCTAAGATGATACACTGCCTTTAAGAGCAATTTTTTTCTACCGGTGCAATCGCTCACACTGGATGACATCCTTACAGTAAATAATATAAAAAGTGATGTGAACCATCTTCCTAATGAACTTGCTTTCACAAGACTGACACCAAATGTTGGAATTTTGGCTCCCCACTAGAAGTCATTGTTCTTGATGGTGCTTATTCATTTGTGTCAGTCTGGTGTGAGATCAAAACTATGAGAAAAACAACACTGCTTCTAAATTCTCAGGTCCAGAATAGTTTACCAAATATGTTTTGGAATGAATCCATCTCTTGGTTTGCATCAATCACAGGAGTGAAATGAAGGATGTGCTTCTTTCAATGCATTTTCAAGTTAAAATAGAGTGCTGATATTAAAAGTGGTGTATGTGGGGAAATAAATCAGCCCATTTCTCCATTTCTCCAAATTTACACTCACAAAAGCCTTTAAGGAAAATGCCTTACTGTATTCATATTCCTGCTTATTTGAGTTGTATTATAGGCAGATGCACCAAACTCTTGACTTACATTTCTAGAAAACAAGTGTTTCCTGCCACCCACTTGTAAAAAAACCATGAGCACCTTCTCAATTATTGCAATGATTATTCATTATAACCTAGCCAGCATATCTGCTCCAAACCAGATCCCTTATAAAAACTGGTAAAAAATAAATGGGGTATTGACATTGGTGCTGGATACTCGGCGTTCCTCACGTCCAAATCTCATTTCTAACGATCAAATGCGGCTCAGAAGGATCCAGGCAGGATTTGTGTCTGCCTGTTCCTGCCTAGCACCGAGTAACTAAGTTGCACAAACACTTGGAGCAGTAAAATAACTGGTCTATTCTAGTCAACAGATACTCTAAATCTGCAGGGAGAGAGATGAAATTTATGCACTGAGAGTCATCCAGCTGAAGTCACCGCGACTCCTCGCGCTGCATAAAAGCGACGCAGGAGCGCCATCTTTGCAGGATCAAGGCCCACATTTGCATCTGCAAATCAACCCTTTTATGAAAAGCAGGCTGTAAATTTTATTTATTATTATCATTTTAGTTCCTTGAGCCTTAGCAGTGCAGCAGGAGGTGCTGCTCCCAGGCTGAAGTGTAGAGGCAAAGTGTGATTGTGCTGCTGTTCCTGCGATGGGTGCTCAGCTGCTCGGAGCCAGCATGTGGGTCAGGAGACAACATCCCAGCATCAGCACTCCCCTGAACCCCCTGCTCAGGGAAAACAAGTTATTCACAACAGGAGCATGTCATCCCTTACTAAAAAAAAATTACAAATTCATCAAATGGAACCAGTACAGACACAGAGGCTGCAAACTTTCTGTTGTGTTTCAGTGAGTAATGCTGCAACACTGGGCGAGCAGCATTGTTCCAGCAAGGGAGGCAGGGAAAAGGGGCAAATCCTGCACCCCAAACACCCAGTTCTCATACTAGAGGGAATTGTAGGAAGTGCGTTTTTAAAAGTTCATTTGATTTCCCAAAAAATGAAATGCTGGAAGAGTTTGGTTCCTAATTGTTACTAGGAACTTTTCAGTACAGCTACTGATAAATTAAAATAAATAGAATAGAGGAGCAGCTTGGATTTGCTTTGCAGGCATCCCTCAGCAGCTACGTTTTCAGGACTACTTTTCTCCTAACAGGGATTATCAGCACAGCCACCCCCAGTTAGTCCATAAGCTTGCGTGCCTCAGAGGTGTGTGGAGCCTTCCTTTTCAGTAACAGCCTTCTGCCTGAAACATCTGCCCAGAAGTTGGGTAAAATCTAGAAACAACCTGCAGGAAAGAGGGCAGAAGAGAGGTCTGGTCTGTGCCTGCACACAGCAGAACAATCCTCTTGGGCTGGTAATTATTCCACTTGTCCCAGAACTGCTGCTCCCAAGCTCTGGGAAGCCAAAACACTCCACTCTGAGCACACACCAAATTTTATATAAACCAGTGAGGCACTGGAGGAGCTGAAACTCCTTCAAGGTTGGACAGCAGCTGAATGGAAGTTTTAAAAGCTGCAATTTGAAGTTAAACCCCCGTCGTTCCAGGCCTCCCACTGAACCCACTGTGTATCTTCTTTCCGAGCATCTCATTACAAAGGCTATTTCACACTTGATGAATGTTCGATCGCAATCCAAATAGTTTGAAGAAAAATCCACATGCCTGAGGATTGCCCCCTGCTAAACTCGAAGACGTGTAGCTTAAGAGCTTTCTCCTTTACAACCTGTAACCTAATTGCTCTGGTAATGAAATAATTATTTGTGTCTTCGGCCTCAACTTATGTCACTGCCTTTGTTTACATCAGGAACTCAGGGTTATTTATTGGAAGCAATTGCTGTGCTCCTGCCTGGCACCCCCATACATTGTGTGTGGAATGTTTAACACAGCAAAACGGGTAAAGCAAAGAGAGAGCGGGGTCGTGGTGTAAAAAAATCTCCACTGCAATGCCAGGAGCAAGGGCTTGGTCAGTGCAAATGTCCCACGTGCAGAGGAGCTGCCCACAATATTTTGACAGTTAGCAGTGCTGCCGATGAAGGAAATGCAAGAAGTCCCAGTAATACGGAAATTGTGATTTCCACGTTGAGGTTTCCTTCAAGCAAGCAGAGTTTTCCCTTTGGAGGGACTTTTGCCAAAGGGAAAAGTGCAGAATCAGATGCACCTTCCAGCTGAAAGTTGCTGAATTTTGCTAAAATCTACCTGGAGGTGCCTGGCTGTACCCACACCGTGCAGAGCCTGGGTGTCACAGGGTGGCCACAGCTGTGACCATCTCTGCAGTGACACCACGGGGAATCCTGGTGAGCCGAGGCCACGGGAGGCTCCAGCTTCTGCGGGACAGCAGCAGCAGCCCCCGGCAGCAGGTGCTGGGAGGACAAACGATGGACGTGGTGTAAACATCCACTGAGGACATACAACGTGCTCCTAAGAATCAAGATCTTTAGGCTCTTAACCGTGTAATTCCACCCACAAAAACTGAAGCTCGCTTATTTATTGTGATGGACAATTGAGCTGGTTCAAGGGTTTTATTTGAGTAGAAAAGGAATGTACTGCTTCCCAGGCTGATTGAGAAGCACGGGATATATATAATGCAGGAGGCTCGATGATTATACAACAAAAAGATGGGATCACCACCTGCCCACATTCTTGCGATAAGCAGATGAAGAACGTCTGTCAAAACACTAATTCCCAAATCTACGGGGGTAATACGGCACACAAATACAAACAGATGCGCGCCGAGCGCGCTCTCGCTATCTCGCACCCAGCCGAACGCCCGGCCGCGACCACACCGCGCTCACAGCAAACCGGGGTCCGCGCAGCCGCTCGGCCTCGGGGATGCCAACAGCAGCGCGGGCCGCGCATCCCCGCCGGCCCCTGTCCCCGCTGGCCTCTATCCGCCGGCCGGGATCGGGCCGGGAAGCCGGGATCGGGCCGGGAAGCCGGGATGCGAGCGCGGCGCGGGGGCCGGGCCGGGCGTCCCCCGGGGCCGCTGGCGGTGCCCGCGCTGCTGCGGGGCCGGGCCGGGCCGGGCGCGCTGAGCGCGGGTGGCCGAACAAAGGCGGCGGCGG
>JAWMQZ010000118.1:2868405-2878975 GCA_035584835.1 Tangara arthus
ATAGAAAAACTATGTATTATAAAGATTCTGTACATTAAACAGTTCTGACGCACCTCAGCAGTCCCGTTCCATTCGTGAATGTATATAAACTGCTGGCGCATGAGAGGATTCAGCTCTTTTCAAAGATGTCAAACAGCTCTGGAAAAAGGGAACAAAAAAGGGAATAACAGTTTTCCTTCTCTTTCTTATCTCCCAGGAGATCTGTTGGTAACCTCTTAAACAAGCTACAGGCAGAATGTTCCTTTGAGAACTCCATGGTTCTCCTTGGGCCTCAGGATGGTGGCAGTGCCTCACCTGGGCTTGGGATCCCCAATTTTAAGCTTTTCCTGAAGCCCCAGAGATGCCTGTGCTGCTTCTCACTCTTGTCACCAAAGTAGAACATTCAGAAACTTTTGACAGTGTCACCTGACTGGGTTTGGCTCTGGGGACAATTCCATGGTTAAAAGACAGATGTGCAGGGTTATTTTCATGTGGCTGAATATTGATCAGCAGCAGGAGACAAGAGAGTGCAAAATGACCTCAGAGAAGCCCAGGCACTTCTGGAGGCCAAGTGGGACACATTTTTTGGGCAAACACTCTGACTCTCTGTTCTTTTCACTGCTGCTGCATCTCCCAGCTCCAGCAGAGCATCCTTTCCCTGCCAGCTCCAAACAGAGTGCTCTGAGTCACTGTGCTCCTCTCCTGCTCTAATTGCACTTTCCCCCAGGGAATTTTTTCAAAGTTTACTGCAGAGAGAGGTGTCAGTGCTGAGGTACAGGGCATTCTGTGCTAAACATGGCTTGAACTAAGAATCAAAGTTCCATTTGGAAACTTAACCCTTCCCTGGGAGTCAAGAGAGAAAGAAAAGAAACAAATGACTCCTCAGTGATGAGCAGAGTTCTTAGAACTTTCTTCACATTGCTTTTTGGAGAGCTCTAAGAGAAGGACACTTGCTGAGCAGGACTCAAATTTATCAGGAAGGTCAGGAGAATGGAGAGCTTTTACAGAGGACTTTTCAGCATGTTCTGAAATAAAACCTTTAGTTTCATGTTTCATTTTGGACAGTCATACAAAGTCCATACCTAACCCATGATTAGATCATGTCTAGGTGAAAGTATGTCCCAAAAATCACCTTACTCCAGGCTCACTGCTTGTTTTATGGATAATTTATTTCTGCTGCAGCCAGCCAAAAATCTATTTGTTCCCAGAGATCTCTGTCCTGTGAGCACTGCAGAGCTCAGTGTTCCTGTTCCCTGATTCTTGACTGATACACATTCCATGACCTTCCAAGGAAACAAAGGTGACATGAAAGTGAAATCAGTTTTTTTAGCCTCTCCCATGCCAACTCCAACAATTACTTTGGCCTCAGCTATTTGAAATGGATGGAGTTCCATGTGAGATTGACTTTAAAAAGTTTTAAGATGATTCTAATAGTGCAGAGTTTGGAATAGAGACTTGAAACTCCACTCAGGTCCATCACACCAAACAACTGCTGGAAAAACTGAGCAAATGAAAGATTGAAAAGGCAATACTGAGTTCAAAAAAAGGCAGGAAAAATCTCTTGGCTTAGCAGCACCTCAAGCAGCATAAACGCATGGAGTCCTGGGTGCACCAAAAAAAACATTCTTTAGTCTGGATTCCCTCAGTTATATTGAATTATTGACAGGAAAAGGAAGAAGAAAAGAACAACTGACAGAGCAAGAAACTCTTATCTCTAGCACTGTTCATCTCTCCCAGACAGTGGAACTATTTATTTCTTTGTCCCACATTATTGTCTCCAAATTTGTTTCCCAGGGCTCACCACCTTGTGTTTTACAGAATACATACAGAATTTTTAATATAAACAGCTACCAATACAATCACTTTAATAATATCATTGTTGTAATTAACAAAATCCTGTTTCTTTTCATTTATTTCTTATAAATTTTTAGAAGGTTTTGGTACTCTGAGGTCAGAATATGTACCAACAAAATACCAACATGACACATATTTCAGCAAGAGCTCCCTTAGATAAAAAACACAGTGATTCACTCAATAATCAGGTTTTTAATGATTAAAATGGGCCATTCATTATTTGTTTAGTATTTTGAAACATTCTGAGCAATGTTCCTGGGGTATTTTGGAAACAAAAGCCAGTGTTGCTCTGGAGTGAAGTCATGGTGAGTTGAAGTTGATGGCTCCACAGAGAAGGAGCTTCAAAATAGACCCATGAAATAATTTGGAAGCAGTTAATAGAAAAAAAAAGGGTTAAAATAACTTTTTTTGCCAGCAGAAAAATAATTTGCCTGCAAGTAGGAGTGGAGGAACAGATTTCCTTGATTCCCAGCCAACATTTTTACCCATCTCAACAAGCCAATCCTACCTATGCTCATGGTTTAACCCCAGCTGGCAGCTCAGCCCCACTTCAGCCTCTCCCCCAAACCCCTTCAGAAGGATGGGGGAGCGAATTGGAAGGGTTAAAAGTGAGAAAACTCGTTTGTTGAAATGAATATTGTTAAATGGGTGAAGGAGAAACCACACACACAACAAAACAAATCAAGGAATTCGTTCATGGCTTCCCATGGGCAGGGAAGTGTTCAGCCCTCCCCAGGAAAACAGGGATCCATCAGGAATGATGGTTAATTGGGAATAAAAATTGGATTGAATGGAGAAAATTGAAATGGAGAAAACTCCAAAACCCCCCATTTCGTTTTTCTCCAGCTCTTCTACTCAGCCTGATGCCATATGGGATTCTACAGGGCTGGAGATGACCCTGAGGATTCAAGACAAGCAGGTGGGACATAAGGAACACCAAAATCATCCTTGAATGGAACATGCAGCCCAGAAAAACCATTACAGGACTTCTCAACTAAGCTGTTACCACCAGTTTTACCCAGCATGGATCTGGATTTCTTATTCCAGAAGAAAAAAACTGGTTATTCTCAGCTGAAATAGTCACAAGTTGCAGACCTACAAAAGCAAAGGCTTAATAGTTTTTTAGCAATATTAAGTGTTATTTGAATTTCTCCTATCAAACAAATAAAAAGCCTCAAAGTAGAAAATTATGTCTAAGAAAAATTCACTTTACCTTGTGGAAGTGACAGTCACTGAGTAACCTGACAGTTTTTGCTCCTGATTCAGACTCAATCCAAAATTTCTTTGTTGCTTTGTATTCCTCTGTGATAATTTCTTTGGTTCATTTAAGCCTGGGAAAAAATTAAGACTTTTCCTTTCTTTTGTCTGCCTTTGTAGAGCCCAGAAAACAAACGCAAATCATGTTCATTGTGTTTTTCTGGAGTGTGAAATTCTAACGGAAGGAGAGGCTGAGAGATAAATGTTCTGCTTGAGGAATAGCCCTGGTCAAACACATCCCTTTTCCAAAGGAAACTGATTGTGAGTTGATTAAACCAGGTGATTTTGATATTTTCACACCTTTTTCAAGCACTTGAGGGTTGTGGGGGGTTATTTGCAGAACAGTCTAATTCAGGGTTTTTTGAAATTGCTACTCAGGAGCTCCTAGTCCTGCCTGCCCCTTCAAATCACACACCTGAGTAAAATCCATCTCATCCCTGGAAGTCTCCAAGGCCAGGTTGGACAGGACTTGGAACAACCTGGGACAGTGGAAGGTGTCCCTGCCCATGGCATGGATGATCTGTAAGGTCCCTCCCAACCCAAACCATTCCAGGATTTTAGGAAAAGGGTTTGGTGCAGAAAAGGAAATTTATTACATATCAAATCCACACTGGGAGCAGCTCTCCTGGGCTTTTGGAAAAGGATCACAGGTGAAGTAATTTTTGCACCCACTGTTTCCTGTAAATTCAGGGGTTGCATGGAATCCCCCCACAAGGTGGGAGCATGTCCCGTCCTTTTCTTCATGCACAGCACCAGTGGACAGCAGTTGGTCCCAGGGAAAGGAATTCAGAGAGAAACCTCATCCCTACAACCTGAGAGGTGCAGAGAATTCCTGCTCTTTTGGGAGGAGGAAAAGGAAGTTTAGGAATTGCCAGCTGCATGCATTCCAAGTGGGAATAGCTGTGCTCCCACAGAGGCTTTGGTGTGGGTGTCCTTGATCTTTGAAAAGCTGAGGCAAGCTGCATCCAGCTCATTTCAGAGCTCTGAAAGGATAAGTTCAGACCCAACATGTGAGAAAACAGCTGCATTAATGTTGGACTGTGCTTTAGTTGCTGTGTCTCCATGGAGATCCAGCTCCCCACATCTCCTACCTGCACAAGGTTTTCCAAGTATCATGATTTAAGGAGATGTAATGATCAAAACATTTCATTTGAATTTTAGGCACAGAGAGAACTGTATTTTGTGAGCACTGACCTTGTGAGCTTTTCAGTGTGTGGGCTGCAGGATTTAGCATCCTTGCCATCCATCTCAGCTCCTCCTAATCCTCCCAGAGTGCACTCTCCTCATTTGTACCCAGCTGTGGGCAGGAGGCAAGGCTGCAGAATGGGAAATGCACCACGGGGCTGACTCTGCTCCAAACCACTAAATTTACTCTCCGAGAAAATTTATTTGTGGTATTTGAATAATACATAAAGAGGATAAATTTTGGAGACTGGTGGCAGCTCTGAGCTGTGGCCATGCCTGGTGTTTGTGATTCCCAGGGACAGTGAGAGGGTCAGGTCACTGCTCATGACCACGTGGCAATGGGCATCCAGCTGTGGACACATCAGTACAGAGGTGAAACCCCTTAAAATGCCCAAATCGATTTTTATGGAGATGCTGAGAAACATTTATGGGTTGAAAGGCATCTTCCAGCTCATCCTCCAACACATGGTACTTTCCTAGGTGGGTTGAAGTGGCAGAAATTTCATTCCCTTTAAAAGCACAACCCCAGCTGCTCTCCAGACACTGAAGAGAGGCTGTAAACCTTGTCTGATTAAAGTCTGCTTCGTGTTTGTCTCAATCATAATGTCCAGGAGCGTTCCTTATCTTGCTTTTATAAACATCACAGGGAGGTAAATACAGCACAGGCTCTGGCAGTTTGTTTAACAGCCCTCAGGTGCAATTACTCAGGGGAGTGGTGAGGCTCTGGGTCTGTTATTTTTTGTTCTGCTCACAGTCATTTCTTCCTGCTGTGCATATCCCAGCTTTTGTAAAAAAAGATCTTGGCACTGAGTATCTTCTACCTGTGGAGACAGACAGCCAGTATCACTGGAAGTGTCCAAGGACAGGGTTTGGAGCAACCTGGGATAATGGAAGGCATCCCTGCCCATGACAGGAGTTGGAATGAGATGATCTTGACCATCTTTTCCAAGTCAAACCATTCAATGATTCCATGATCATTCAATGATTCTACGGTCATCAGAAATATGTGTGTGTCATGTTGGAGGAGGAAAATAATTAATTTTTAATAACTTTCCTTATCATCTTCCTATTAAATTACACTTTTTGTCCTATTTCTGAATTTTTGCTCTGTAGGAGAAATGGCATTTTAGCATGGCCAGATCAAATAGTAAGTTTTAAGTTCTTCTTCTTGGGTTTCTGCCTCCTTCTATTTTAGCTGATATCATTTCTGTGCTACTGTAAATGAAATTCAGATAAACCCGTCTGGGACTTTGTTTCCAAAGTCCTTGACCTTACATGGCATTTAAGTGCTGCTTTCAGTCTTGGGCAGGGGACAATAATCATACCACAGAGTGGCTGGGGTTGGAAGGATCCCTACAGGTTATTTTGTTCCAGCCTTCAGGGAGTGGTGCTTAATTCCCAGTCCCCATTCAAAATGTTGAAGAAAGTTTTTCCCAAGGCTATTACTAATGTAAAAAACAGTGATGAATGGTTGAACCAAACAAGGGACTGAAGAGGAAATATCATTTCCTCAAGGCAGCATAAGATCCCATGCAGAGAGTCCTTGTCCTTGAAAGCACAAGTGGCTGCCACTAAGAGAGTTCAGCGTTCTGAATTTCCTTATCTGAAGAGTTTCTTTACTCATCTTAGAGAGACAGAAGAAGAATCTCTAATCCTGTGACTCATTCAGTTTTGCCAATTAAAAAAAAAAAAAGAAGAAAACACCTGTGGCACTGATTTAAGTATCCAGAGATAAAAGGAGGGGGGAAAAGGAATTTATCTTGCCTTAGGAGTACCAGCTTGGAGCATAATCTGGTGTCTCAGTGCTCAGCTTCAGCATCCACCTTGCAGTGTCATTCAGGGAATCACCGAGTCACAGAATGATTTGGATTAGAAGAGACCTTAAAGTCCATCCAATCCCACCCCTGCCATGGGCAGGGACACCTTCCCCCATCCCAGGGTGCTCCAAGCCCTTTCTAACCTGGCCTTGGGTACTTCCAGGGATCCAGGGGCAGCCACAGCTTCTCTGGGCACCCTGTGCCAGGGCATCACACCCTCACAGGAAAGAATTTCTTCCCAATATCCCATTCAAATCTACCCCTTGTCCTGTGCTTGGAACAAGTCCCTCTCCCTCTTCCTTGCAGGCTCCTTTCTCGCAGATCTTCGCCCTTCAAAGCAACACAACTTTTTTTAACTTTCCACACTCTTCTATGAGCCTTTTCAGGAACTCAGTGTTTTGACGGATATAAATTTTCTTCCCAGTTTCAGTTGATGCCCACGTGTTTCTCAGCCTTTACTGCCTGGAACAGTTTATCCTTCCTGGAATTTACCTGGTGATGTTCAGCCTGTCTCCACCTGCCTTCCTTTGATACAATAAACAACTCATATCTTGCCATGTTTTGGTTTTTTTTTTCCTTTAAAGTTCTCCCTGATCATTATAAGCTTTTTATTGTAGCCAGGAAAAAAAACTGTTTAATTTTTTTTTTCTTTTGCATTCCCTGTCACTCTTTCTGCTGTAAACTGAGAACCATGAAGGTGAAATTACATTGAGTTTTATTCATTTTCAGCAGCTAAAACTTTTTTTTTTAAACAATCACCAAATATTAAAAATATGCTCCCTCAGCAAAAACCTGGCATAGTTTTAGGGACTGGCTGCGACTTTAAAGAGCTACAGAAAGCAAACAACAAAATTGTATCTCCTCTCTTCTTATTCACATTAATAAAATATGATTTTTATATTTTTTGCCCGAGTTAAACGAGGTTCATTCAACTGCAATATGCTGAGTATTCAATTTCCAGGCTTTGGGAGCAGTAGAGACAGATAATCACACGTCTTAGTCCAAAGTCAACTGAAGTCTTTAAGGAAAAAAAATAGTTCTGTCCAAATTGCAAACTTTTTTCTAATTTGGTCTTTTTCCCATTAAAGCTGGGTCCTCATTTCTTGCACAGGTTGTGTTTTCCCAATAAAAATATTCATTTTAAAGATTATCACACACAAGACCTTTTTTTTGTGTAACAAAACAATGCTGTGCTGATAACATTTGTTTTTAATGAAAGGCAGCCTGTAGTGCTTACAACACACGTGAATGATTAGGCCAAGTGTGACAAAAATCTAATTATCAAAATCTTGACTGTATTTCCAAACTGAAATGTGCCTCTCTCTCACATTCCTTCACAACTCATAGATCTATTGTAAAAAAAAAATTCAGATCAGTTTGTCTGCTGACTGGTAAATCTGTATTATAGTGACTTTTTCTTAGTCACTATAATACAGCTTTTTACATTATATATAAAAATATATGGGTTTTATTATATAATAAAAATTATAATTATTATTTCTATTGGCTTCCAAGCTATTGTCTTCTCTTTCCTTCTTGATATTTTTACAATTTTCTTTTTGTGTTAATTACTTTTTTCCTCCCATGTTTCCTATAAATTGAGTTGTTGCACCTGTGGTAAATATTGAAAATTCTGTGCCTAAAGGTAAAAAGACATGTTCAAATTAGGTGACATTAAACAAAAGTAAGGGCTCCCTTGTAGTCCTTGTGGCAAAGACAATAAAATAAGGAAATTACTTGGTATAAATAAAGCTAAATAAAATTATGGCTTAGCCTAACCCTCTGAAAGAGTGATAAAGAAGGGAAGGGAAAGAAAGGACCAAGGAAATTCATAAGGGAAAAAGGAATGAAATTATATGAAATTCCATTATCAAGCCTTGAGTGGAGTTGATGTTTGTGACAGCTTTGAAAACTGTATGTGAGGAAAAGCAAAAAAAACCAAAAATATAAATAGAGAAACAGCAGAAGATATTCAAGAGGATGCTGAGTCTTGTTCTAGTGTGGTTTGGATCTTATTCCTGCAGAGTTTTACAGATTCATTTTTTCCAACCTCCTGTTTTCTCCACCATAAGAAAAACCTCATTATTAATAGTGAAACTGTTAAAATAGTGAAAATATTTATGAACAGGAAGAGAAAAGGATTGTAAGACCAATGACACAGCAACATGAACCACAAATGTTTCTTGTTTATAAATAAAAAGGAGAAAAGGACAAAAACCTCCCCAAAACTCAACCTGCAGAAAAGCCCAGCCAAGAGAATCAGCAATCAAGAAATTGAGATTTACCATGGTTTGTACCCTGATGTGTGGGAGGATGATGCTCTCCTTAGGGTCTCTTTTTGCCAACAGGTACCATCTCATCCTCTCAGAGGGAAAAGAGAATCAGAGAATTTCATAATGACCCTATTTTAAAAGATTGATATTGTATTTGCTGTCTGTGTCCCGACAAAGGCAGGAATGATGAATCTGACTCCATGTTCTCAGAAGGCTAATTTATTACTTTATAATACTATATTATAGTAAAGAATACTATACTATACTAAAGAATACAGAAAGGATACTTACTGAATGCTAAAAAAATGAAATTAAAAACTCATGACTCCTTCCAGAGTCCCAACACAGCTTGGCCCTGATTGGCCAAAGAGTGAAAACAACTCACAGCAGAACCCAATGAAACAATCACCTGGGGTAAACAATCTCCAAACACATTCCACATGTGAGCACAACACAGAAGAAGCAAATGAGATAAGAATTGTTTTCCTTTTCTCTGAGGCTTCTCAGCTTCCCAGGAGGAAAATCCAGGGCGAAGTGATTTTTCCAGAGAATGTGAATGCCACACTTCTGATTCAGCCTGGGTATAGAGCAGCAATGCTCCCTCTGTCACAGCATGCACTATTGATTTATCACGCTGAAGTGAGTACAAGTGAAACATGGAGATTCATTAAGAGAGACCCATTTATGCCTCTGGACTCAATATGTTTTCAAAATGATACTCTACAACCTCATTAGTGTCTTGTTCTCATTCATGGATTCACCTGTTGAGCGACAAGAAAAGAAACAACAAGAGCAGAAAATTGATCCTTGGCACTGGTGTCTGATTCCTTGGGAATTCAGCATTTGCCTCATCATTTTGGGATGCCAGGTGGATTCAATAAGTGTAGTGAAGCTCTAAAGTAGAAGTATTGATGGCTCAAACATTGAGGAAGGAGGTTAAAATGTACAGGATTAGTCCAGTCCCTCCCTTAAAAGTACAGCAGCAGCCTTTGTGTCATTCCTCATATGCTCTCAGATAAAAAAGAACATATTCTGATTATTTGTAACAGTGTTTTGGTCTCTTACGATACCTTGAATAACTCCCCATGAATTTTCCAAAAGGTAGTCACAAAGCCATTTTTCATTCCTTTTTAAGGGATGTATTTTCTTCAGGACACATGAGTAATCCTCTCTGATGTTGTCTGCCTTAGATCTCTTTTAGCACTGAAAACTACAAAAAGGTAAATTAAATGTATCCATTTAGATGCTTTTAATTGGCAGCCAATGTCAATAAGAAACTTTGGACTGGATTTACCCAAAGGGAATTGCTTAAAGATTTATGGAGAGAAGTGAGATTTTTATTGAAATGCCTTTTTTTGCTATTTTTCCTGGACAGTGTTTGTATGAAGTTGATAATTCCCATGTTCACAGCTGAATCTCTCTGTTCCCTGTTTCATGATCTCTCTGGAATGTGCTCTAGGCACACACTTTCCCCAAGACTGAGGTTTAAATGGTTTTGGAAAAATGTTCAGATGGGATTAAAAGTGTTGGAAGCACAAAGGCCTGTGGAGGTTCTGCTCCCAAACCATCAGGAGCTGACTCCTGAAGAGCTGGAGCATGGATGCACAAACCCCCTGGATGTGAGCAGGAATTCTCATGGGAGGGCTGGTGCAGTGACAGTGACAGTGGTGAAGATGAATTTGGAACACGAGGATGAGATTCATTCATAGCTCCAGACACCAATGTCTGACTTGGCCTCCCTTGGGACACGTTGGGTTAATCCTGAAATGTGCAGGCTGAGTCACACTCAGTAACATCACCTCTCATCCAGCAGGAGGGATTCAGAACTGGCTGCATGGCCAGACCCAGAGAGGGGTGGTGAGCAGTGTGACTGTGTTCACAGGGGTCTCAGGTTGAGGGAAGAGACGAGGATCTGACTCCGTGTTTCCGAAGGCTTGATTTATTATTTTATGATATATATTACATTAAAACTATACTAAAAATAGAAGAAAAGATTTCCTCAGAAGGCTAGCTAAGAACAGAATAGGAAAGAATGATAACAAAGGTTCTGTCCCGGACTCTCTGTCCGAGCCAGCTGGGCTGTGATTGGCCATTAATTAGAAACATCCAAGATGGGCCAATCACAGATCCTGTTGCATTCCACAGCAGCAGATAATCATTGTTTACATTTTGTTCCTGAGGCCTCTCAGCTTCTCAGGAGAAAAA
>JAWMQZ010000118.1:2888174-2904049 GCA_035584835.1 Tangara arthus
CTGTGGCTGCCCCTGGATCCCTGGAAGTGTCCAAGGCCAGGTTGGATGGGACTTGGATCATCCTGGGACAGTGGAAGGTATCCCTGCCCATGATAGGGGGTTGAAATTTGATGGTTTTTAAGGTCCTTTCCAACCCAAACCATTCTGTGATTCTATGATTCTTTGATCATAACTTGCATTGCTGATGAAGCAGTTCCATGTGTACTAATCAGCAGGAGTCATTGGCAAAAGCTCCTCTCTGTTTTCCAGGGAAGGACACTGCCTGCCATCTCCCTCTCACTCCATTCAAAGAAATAATTGACTCGAAAAGTAAAACCCTAGAATAAAAAAAACCCAGAACACCTGTCTTTGATGATCAGTGACAGGACATAAGGGTATGGTTTGAAGCAGTTCCAGGAGAGGTTTTGGCTGGAAATCAAGAAAAGGTTCTTCCCCAGAGAGTGGTTGGGCATGGCCCCACCCGAGGCTGCCAGAGCTCCAGGAGGGTTTGGACAGCGCTCCCAGGGACGCACAGGGTGGGATTGTGGGGGTGTCTGTGAAGGTCTAGGAGTTAGACTCGATGATCCTGGTGGGTCCCTTCCAGCTCAGGATATTTGTGATTCTTTGATTCCAAGAGTTGGGTAAACAGAAGCCAAACATTGAGATTTGGGCAGTGGAATAATTTTGCAAAAAGATATTTTGCAAAAAGGTGTCTTCTACCAGTTACTGAACCGCCCCTTCTGTTTGGCCAAGGCACAGGATGCTAAAAACCAAAAGTGAGAAGCACCATTGCTTGTCAGGGTTGGACACAGCAGGTTTTATTTTTGGCTTTCTGCGAGGCTACAAAGTGCTGCTGCCTCACATGGTTCAATGGCTTCAAACAAACAACCACCAGTTCATCTCAAACAGGGACTGGATGTTGGGCAATATTTGCAAACAGTGAATGCTAAAGGGCACAGCCATGGCTGATCTTTAGAACTCAGCTTGATGTTTGTCATTTATTTTGTATTTGTTTTGGAGGAGGGAATTCAACCAAATGCTAATGAGGATTGAAGTTCAGGAATGACAAGTTAAACTCGATGATGTGTTGTACCAGAGACCAAATATAAAACATCATTGCGTGCAAACACTCAGAAATTCCTCTTTTCAGGGCAATTATTTGTGGTTTCTATAGGTGTCTACAAATCCCATGGTTATGGCTTAACATGCACAGCCTGGAAGTTAGGAACAGGAATTTTTTGGAAATTGTGACAGCTGATTGAATAGCAGGATGTATTTCATTCAGTGTTCACGTGGTTATCGTGGGCTGAAACCAGTAGTCAAATTCTCCCCTTTTGCAAGAGTCATAAAAACACCAACTTGCACAATAGTTTTAACTCAGAGAATAAATAAAATAAACCAATGGAGCTAAAGATGGGCCTGACCCCAAAACTCCACTTACTCAAGAGGCACTACAGCACTAAATCAGATTTATTTGACATTGATCCAGGCAGTTGTTCCCATACGTGCATTGCACCCTTTTGAGTATTAATCAGTTATGAAAATCCTAATTTGGCCATGATCCAGGGATGGTGCTGGCCTGAAGAATGTGGAAGGTTTCATAACTGAGCCAGTCCTTCAGATGGCTGCTCCTCCCAGCAGTGGTGGTTCTCTGGGGCCTGGAGCATGTCGGGTCCCACCGCCTGGTCCCACCACTGCTGGGATGCCGAGGGTGGCATTTACCAGTAGATGTCACTGGTGGAGCACTGGGAGGTGAGACACCCACCCCAGCCTGCCCAAAACACGAGCTATGGACCTGGTCAGCTTCTGGTTGTTCAAGGAGGGCACACAAACACACAGGGAAAAACACCTGGAGCTTCGCTTCAGGATTTTTATTTTTGCTGTTTTTATTTATTGCCTTGCCAGCAATACTTGGGAGAGAGAGTTTCAGACTCTCCAGAACGTGAGGCAGCAATTTCCTCCTCTGAAACATTTTTTGTGGCTATTCTGGGGAAGAAAGGGATTGCAGGAGAGCAGGTTCAGCTTTCTCTGCTCAGTTTACGTTCTGCTTTTCTTGCTGTGAAAGCAAAGTTTACACTTAGCAAATCTGTTCTGGGTGAATGATGCCCAGTGCAGGTTCCTCTCCACTTCCACCTCAATGCCAAGAGGAGTCTCTCCAGCAGAAAGTGGCGTGTGCTGAAAGATTTATCCACCTACAGTCTAAAATGAAAGATCCCAGCAACAGCCCAACCTCAGGAGCACAGAGCACGGGATGGGAGTGCGTGTGACCTTTAGCTGAAGCTTTCACTGGGGCGTTACTGAAACAGGGCAGGATGAGACTTTACCCTCAATTAACCAATCTGGATCCAAAGAGGAACCACTGCCTCCAAACTCTGGACTCCAGGCTCAAAGGTTTGCTATTTTGGTCCTCAAGGGCTGTGCAAACCCAGAAGCCAAAGGTTTGTCTCCACCTCATAACTTATTTTAAAAAGAAAGAAAAAAAGTATTATGTAACAACCAGTAGCAAATAAAAGAGTACAAAAAAAAAAAGAAGTAACAACAGCATGGGATTGATCTGCCTAAATATAAATATGGATTGTCTCCTAGGCTGCCTTTCAGGTAGAGAAAATCTAATCAGGATGTTCAAAGGCGTACAGGTCCTAAAATAAGTGTCTAAAATAGTCCAGGTGAACTAGGCTGTGGAAGGTTGGGGGTTTTATTCAATCCATTTTTGAGCTCTCCATTCTGGACAGAAGATCTGCACAGGAAGTGTGTAAACTCAGAGGTTTCCCATCAAGAGAAAAGGCTGGGCCTGAAAATTAAGTGGATGTAAAAATGTAATTTCCCCCATAAATGAACCCCAAAATGCCTTATACAACCACAAAATTCTGATACAATCTATTAATACCTGTGGCTAATGTGAGCATGATCTGTTCCCTACACAGTACTAATTCTAGGGCTTCAATCCAAAGCTAAGATCTTCACAAATCCTCCCAGGAAACAGTTTAATTTCATTGATTATTATTTAATATTCAGACTGGGTATTCCTTGTCACTGTGGCAGCAGATATGTAGGTCAGCAGTTTCACTTCAGTTTCCATTTGCATTCACTTCTGTTTAACTTCTGAGTCTGTGTGTGGCAGGGAAAAGCTATGGAGAGTGGATTAAAAAGATTTCACTGGGCCTGAGCACCTCATGACAAGCACTGTTTACCAGACTTTCTCTTGTATTTAATAAGAAATTCAGTCTAAGTCATTTGTTTCCTTAAAACTTTGCAAGTTATTCCTCTATAACTAAAAGAAGCCATCTGATTCATCAAGGCTGTTCCATAGATCAAAATAATTGCTTGGAGGTGGAAGGAAGAAACACACTGACTCATCAAGACAGAGGTTTTAGTGAACTATGAGCCAGGATTTTTCTTTCATTTATAATAATAAAGTACTTTTTAAAGTGTCTTGCACGTAGCAGGACGCAGAAACAATTATGAAATGGATCTGATGTCTGCATCATTAGGAACACTCACAAAAAGAACATTGCTTCAAAAACAACAATCCAAGCTCATTTTTCTTCCATCTCTGGCAGGATATAACCTGTTACTAAAAACTCCTCCATAAGGTATTTCCATGATGTTGGTAATAAATATTGAAGTTTATGACATGGGAGGACTTTGAGCTTTAAAAGTACTGGAAGTAAAAGAATTGCAAGACCTGCTAAATGCCATTAATTACAATTAATGGAAAGAATTAACAACACTTCCCTAACTGGTCTGAAAAATTCTGAGGGGAGATCCTGAATGGAATCCTGGGATTATTAAATTGGAGGTGCTTTGCCACTGCTTCCACTTTAGATCCCTGTACAATACGGAAGTTTCACAAACTATTGAACCAGGAGGCACCAACCCACTGGAGAGAGCAATATCCAGCACTCACTTAAGACACCATTGAACAACCCAACATGGTTTGTTTGGAATCACAGAAACATCAAATTATAGAATGGTTTGGGTTGGAAGGGACATTAAAAGTTACCTAGTCCAACTCCCCTGCCATAAGCTGGAACATCTTCAGCTAGATCAGGTTTCTCAGAGCTTGGTCCAACCTGACCTTCAGTGTTTCCAGGGATGGAGCATCCACCACCTCTCTGGACAACATTTCAGTGTTTCAACAACTGAAGTAAAAAAATTCTCCCTTTTTCCTTGTCTAAATCAACTCTCAATTTAAAACCATTGTGTCTTGTCCTATCACTCCATGCCCTTGTCCAAGGTCCCTCTCCAGCTCTCCTGGAGACCCTTTGGGGCCTGGAAGGGGCTCTGAGCTCTCCCCAGAGCCTTCTCTTCTCCAGGTGAATACTGTCAGTCTTTCCTCATAGCGTTCCATCCCTCCCACCCCTTTCTCCATTCCTGATGGATCCTACCTGCTTTGGGGTTGACAAGGACTTAGACAAGGGTGGGCAAAGGTGTTCTGCATGGTGTTGAGCAACCCCAAATTTTGAATGCAGTGAGAGGAGGAGCAGGAAGTTCAGATTTTTCCTCTGACTCTGCACCCAAGGTCTGCAGCTTGCAGCTCACAAATCCTCTGCACAATGCTTCCAATTAGGTCCTTGGATGCCACAACCCCATAATTTCAAACATTTGAATCAGGCTCTGTAGTTTAATCTTCAGAAAAATCCTATAAATAAAATATACAGTGGAAATCATTTGCTTTCTTATTACAGCTACAAACAGACTAATGGGCAAATAAATGAGTGCAATCAAAGCAAATGTTCTCTTGGTTTTTTTTCATGGGAGGCAAAAACCATCTGCAAACAAAATCAGACATGTTTTGTGAGTTTGAGATACACAAGTGTTTTGGAAGGATAAACAAAGTAATGAAACCTGGCTGGTGTGAAATTCATTTTAATTCAGAAGATGAAAAAGAACCATTTGTATGGGAGCTCAATAAAACAGGCAGCAACTCAGAGAGAAGTGTGTTGAGAACTGGAGGTGCCACTGTGTGCTGAGGATCAAGATTCTTTTCCACCCAAAAATGCTGCCTTATTTGCTTTTCTGTGCTCCTTGGATGGTGAAACCAAGCTGACAGAAGATGGGAAGAACTGAATTGTTAGTGTTTTCTTTCATAAATATTCTATTTTTGTCATATTTCAGATGGGAATTTTACAGAGTTTTATAATTTAAAGTAATTAACTTAACATGTAAGTTAAGAGCTATGGAAGAGAGCAGGTCAGGGAAGAAAAAAAGGCAAAAATACCTCTATATCTTTAATTTTTGCCTTTCATTTCACCACTTCCTAGCTAACAAGGGAAAGTACCTAAATCAGGATGTTCCAGTGGTACCACACCTCAAATGAGCCTTAAAAGGCATCGGCAGAAATATTTAGGGATGTTCAGCACTGGGATCTTCAGGCGCTGACAGTGTGAGCTGGCAGCTCGGCACAAGTGTCAGGAATGTCAATAATTCCTGAAGAGGGAGTTTGGAACCTAACAAAACATTACTGAGTTTCTAACAGCTTTTCCCATTAGAGATCTGATGTGTAGTAAAGAAAACTCCTGCACATCGGAGTTATTTTGGAGCAGTCCCTGCAAGCAAACATTTAGTTCATAGTAAAAGAGAGTGCAAGGAACATCTCCTCACTTTTAGAAGAAATAAATTACACAATCCGAAGTCCTCCGAGTGACAATTAAATGAAACACAACAGTCAATCCAAACCTGAGAGAATTCTCAGAAGAAAAAAGTATATTTGTCTTGCTGAGCTCAAAATCTCACACAGAGAGGAGCTCAGCCCCTGTATGTGACCTGAATTCTGAGTTTCCCTGTTGATATGATACCTTGGAGATAAAGACACCAAAAACCATCTTCAAGAAAAATTCAACAGGCTCAACTTGGAGACCTGGAGCCAAACTCTGTCCTGAGGGTTGTGAGAATCAGTGGGGATGGGTGAGATGGCAAAGTTTAGTGATTGATTTAGTGGGTCAAAGGTTGGACTGGATGATCTTGGAGGTCTTCCCAACCTTAATTTTTCTATGATTCTATGATTTCACCACCTCCAGGAACGTACATGGACCTTTGTTCACAGATGGCTTCATCCCTGAAGAATCAGCAGCTGCACCATCTGTAGTGCTGTGTTAAAAGAACCCAAACTGGGTGATATTTTCTTTAGAACGGCCTTTATGCAATAAAAACAGAATAGAAAAGCAAGAAGTGATTTCCAATTTGCTGCCTCAAGTGGAGCAACATCCCTGCATGGATCCAAGGCCTCCATGCACAGGTGCTTATGGGAATAAATCATTTAATAAATCACACAGACTTCATTTTCTTCATGGTGGGAAAAAAACCCTTCTTTAGTTACATAACTCCTTTTTATACAGTTTACAGACCTCATGTGTGACTCCAATTTGTCAGTAGTTTTCTTGCCAATTACTTTTATTGGTTATTAACAAGTTGTTCTTCTGTATTAATTGGTCATTCAGACTCTGTGTGTATGTGCAGGAAAAGTTGTTTGTGAGAGACAACTTTCATTTTTCATTTTTCATTTTTCATTTTTCTATCTAATGGTGTAAAAACAGTTTATACAGGTGCAATTTGGTTTTCACCCAGGAATAGATTGTTATGTTAATAAACTGCTCACACCAGGATTGCTTTCACAAGGGAACTTGGAAAGTGCCAGCTTTGACAAGGCCAGCCACTGATTCCAGGACAGCAGCCTTGATTTTATGAAGCCTTTATGATTTTTCTACCTTACTGCAACAGGTTCTGACCTGGAGTGAAAGGGTGGAGGCCAAGGGAGCTGTTCCAGGTTTTGGAGTGTAACAGGGAGGAACATTGCAGAGAAAACCATTGCACACCCAAAGGTGCAGGGCTGCCTCAGTGCTGCTTGGTGACAGCGTGTTTGCTTCATTTGTCACTAACTACAGACCTGTGATTGCTTAGTGACTGCATTAAATTGCTCCTGATTGATTAAACCCTGCAGATTTATACAGCTGGGAGCTGGGACAGGGATTCTGCATCACGGAAGGACAAGAAGATTTAAGGGCAGTGGCATTAGTGGTGTCATTCCACACGTGTCTCATGTGTAATCGTGACAAGAGGAATGAACCAAATGCTGTCAGAGATAACCAACATCAAGCAAAACAGTCTACAAATAAAACCATCCCAGGCCTTCAAGTCTGATCCCTGCCTCTGTGTGTTGGAAATAAATAAAGGACTCAAATCTTGTTAGCATTAAGCAGATTTTCATTCAAAGTCTAAAGGATGGCTCTTGCAGGGAGATGTATCACAGTGAATGGTCCCATCTCATCCGTCTTCAAGGAAAAGCTATGCCAATTTAAAGGAAAATCAAATCAGCTGTGCTAAAAAGGTTTGGCTGGTTTTATCTTCTATTTTTAATTCATTCTTAGCCCTATTCTCCTTTCTCATCCCAGCATTTTAATTCTTCACAGAGGAGAAGGACATATCATTTTCCAGGCAATACCAAGTATTTACCTCACTGAGAAATCAACCTTAGATTTTAAGAAATGTCACTCTGTGCTGCAATTTATTCCAGAGTGAGACTTCATCCTCATGTCTGATCCCTGTAATCAGTAACAAAGCCTAAAGCAGGAAACTTCTGACATTAATGTAATTTTTCTCTCATACTTTTCACTCATACTTTTTAAATACCTAATCTTGAAAATTCTCTGTCACCATAACTACATCTATATGAGGATGTTGGACTGTCTCAAGAATGTTTCAAGTCCAGCTGCTGCAGAATCACCCATGTGTCACACTGGAGTCTCTCAGACACCAAAATAATGCCACTCCCTGTGAAAAACTGAGAGTGTGTCTTGTGTCTTCAATTCATTCATGTTCTGTAAATCCTTTTCAGGACCAAGTAACCAGAACTGTCAAATACATCCAGAAGGGACCAATCTGTACTCAAAGCTGTGTCTCCTGCGCAGAGGAAAGAATGGAGTCACAGCTGTTCACAAAACAGGGCTGAACAACAAGGAGACAGATTTGGTAATCACATCATGAAAGGAGAAACCCCTTCCTTTACCAACTTGATTTCTTTGAACTCAGTTTTTCTCCAGCCCTCCTTCAGGGTGCTGTATCAGGAGGTTTGTGAATCTCCACTCAACAGAAACCCCTTTCTGGTTGGAGGAAATCTGGTGTTGTGGGAAAAGATCATTAGTGCAAGGAGATCATCCTGCCCTCAACCCAGGACTCATAGAAATATTAGCAAACATTCCCCAGGCTTCCCAAATTCAGGTTTCTAAGCTGATTAAGATATTTTCAAGGAACCACATCCAGGTTACACACACAATATTGATGTACACACTGCTGACCCTGAAAGGCAGTTTCTACATGGGCTGTTATCAGTTTTGCTCCAAATGCCACTGGAAGGCAATAAAGCAACATCCATCTCCCTCAGCTGTGTTTGCCCACATCCCAACATTTATTGAGCTTGCCTGGGTCCAAATGATCAGCAGCAATGCAGAGAAATAGAGCTGGACAGAAAAGCACTTCAAGCTGGTTTTTATCCTGACATTCAGGATAGTATTTGTAGGCAGAGGGAGTTCTTGTGGAAAGCGTTGCTGTGTGGGTAGGACAAGAGGGAATGGATTAAAATGGCAGAGGGCAGGGTTAGATGGGATATTGGGAAGAAATTCTTCCCTGTGAGGGTGCTGAGGCTCTGGCACAGGGTGCCCAGAGAAGCTGTGGCTGCCCCTGGATCCCTGGAAGTGTCCAAGGCCAGGCTGGACAGGGCTTGGGTCACCCTGGAACAGTGGAAGGTGTCCTTGCCCATGGCAAGAGGTGGGATGGGATGATTTTTAAAATCCTCTTAAACCCAAACCATTCCATAATTCCAACTCCTTTCATCCTGACCAAAACCACCAGTGAAGTACAAGTGAATGGCAAATCTCAGCTATGCTAAATAAATTCAGCTGTAGTCTCAGCCATAAATGAGAACCAGCAGGAAGCAAACTCTTCACAAATGTTTGGGGAAGAGTCCAAGCAGCCTTCTATAACTTAATTTTGTACTCACTAGATTTTAGTCAGAGAAAGAGAAAAGGAAATTCTGAAAGGACAGCACAGTCTACAGCACTTAGAAAGTGGAAAACAAGACAAAAATATACTGAGGGGCAACTGGGACAAGTGAAAATGCTTTCTGTACATCCACATGTGTTCAGCTAGAAAATCAGGCCACATTCAGCCTGGCAGAGCCCTGTGAGCATTTAATTCCTCAAAATTGAAAGGGGAAACTGTTGGGATTTTTTTTTATCACACAGAAAACAGGCTGAGGCTTAAGGGACACGTTCTGCAGGGCACTGATTACTGGATTTGGAGAATACATCCTTTGGGTCAGTGGGATTAGTTCCAGCACTCCTCCTTGACCTGGTGCTGTTTCTCCTCCTTGTAGGCTCTGCATTTTCTGGTGCAGAAAGGACATGTTCCACACATGAGAAGTCTGAAAGTCTCCTTTCCTTTGCTTTAAAAATAATACTTTCATAAAGACTGAGCTGTAACCCATTGAACTTAGTTCCTTTGCATCCTGAGTTTTAGCTGGATGGTTTATACTGAAAGTGGGTGAAGGTTGCGAGATTCTTTTTCTGTTCATTGTCTGAGTGTGCTTAGAGCTCAGGAAAGATAGCTTTAACCTTCACTTTTGCTGTGACACTGCAGTGTGAAAGGAAGGAACATGATTTATGACGCGCTCACAGTGTTCATACCGCAACGCAAATGCCAAGGTGCCACTGTGAAACATTTCCTTTCAAAAGTTCAAAATGCTAAGAAATGAAATTCGGCACGATGACCCACAGGTTGCATCAGCAAGTTAAAATTAGAGGGTGATGTGAATGGGGTTTTATGTTCTAGCACACCTGAATGAATGGGCTCTGCATGGAAAGTTTTGAATTGAAATATGTGATTTGGTTTTCCTCTTCATTAGGGAAATGAACCCAGCTGAAAGCAAGCTGTGACACAGAGGCAGTGCTTCCTTACAAAAGGAGAGGAACAACCTCCACACATTTAACTGCTGAGGATGTAAAATGGATTTCAGTGCACTCCTCTCAAACTCTCGTGGTCAAGGACTGCCCCAGCTGTGAGTAACCACTAGAAAACATTTACATTCTTCCAACAAGAGTGAACTTTACTGGTTTTCAACATTTGTCTGCCATTCAGTCAAGGTCAAAGTAATCTTAGGCATCAGGAAGTGATCAGGAAGTTCAGGGACAGCACATTGATTAAAGTACCAAAGTTACAGCAAAAGTGTGAACTCCTTTCAGGATGGAGCCTGAACGACTTAGGAGAGGGCTGTGCTCGTGCTGATGACAGGAGACTGAATCATCCTCTGAGCAGGTCTTCACCATTTCCTTCTCTTCTCTGCATTCTCTCTACACAGAAAAACGTTTCTTTTTCCTGCAGAATGAGTGGTGAGTGCACAGGTTGCTGGATGGACCCCAGTGGGCCCAGTCAAGCCCAGAGCACCACCAGCCTTGTTCCCATCAACTTGATCAGTTCCTTTTACCTTTGCATTTCTCTCCTGCAGCACACCTGGGGACATTGCACATTTTCTGGGATGTTTTGTTCTCTGAAAGTTTGAATGTCCCTCCATTTCAGGGAGTAAAGAGGTCTGAACCCACCACTCATACATAAAAAGTGTTTTTTCATCATCTTTGCCAAGGCACTCCCCTTGTGGGCACAGCTCCCACATTTCTCTTTTGTTCCCCACTCAGTGAAACTCCCATGAGAGTTTTGTGCCATTACAATGACTTCACACCTTTTATTGAGATGTGATTTAAAAAAATCACAAATAAATATCTATTTGAGCCCATCTAATTGTTCAGAGCAAGATGCAAAGTGGGGAGGAAGTGTTGTGGATGACATTAATCCATTGAATGTGGCTGGTGTTTACTGCTTTATCTAAGCAGAATTTTGAATGATTTAATCAACTTATTAAATTTGTTTTATTGGCTATTCTCCTTTTAACCATAAGTGCAGACATCACAGGGGATTGTGTAAATGTTGTTCAACATTTTATAAAAATTGATTGATACTAGGACCAAAGTAGCACTCTCTGGAACTGGCTGAAATGATAAACAGTGGCTGTCACTTTCTGACTATTTTTAGAACAGAGAAAACATTGCATGACATCATACCAGTGACCAAGACTTGCCTTTCTGCCAGGATTTCCTGTAGAATTGAATGTTTCCTCATATTCCAAGACATTCTACACACACACACAAACACATCAGCAAATACCTGCCTTTATTTATAGGTTACATTGCCAGAGGTCAGTGCTAGCCAGGTAGGAATGAGATACAAAAATAAGAGAGAATAGAACAGAAATATGTGGCTTTGAATTTACCCGAAATGATCATCTACTCCAACTCCCTGATCAATCCAAGCCTGACCAAAAGTTAAAGCATGCCAATAAAGGCATTGTCTAAACCTCTCAAAGACTTAACTTGACATTAAAAGATTAAATAAAATATTTTTTCTTTAATTTTTGCTTGCATAAGTTTTTAATTCATTTTAAACTTAGAATCTTTGTGGTTATTAAATGAAAAATAAATATCTTTCTGAATCTGACATATGGCTGAGTTTAGGATAGATGAGTTTAAACTGTGGAAATATCTTTTTTAATTGTAGAAGTTAATCAGAACAGATATCTCAGGGTGCTGCTTCCCCTGATTTTTTTAAAAGATGAATTTACAAGGCTTTCAGTAAGTAATGAAATTACAGGAAACAGGCACCTGCATGATATTTGGAGATGGTTCAGGATGCTGTGCCTGAATGCAGCTTCTCCCATCCCATACTAATTACCCTTCAACCCATTAAATGCAGAAACAGAATTGTAACTAGATAGGAAGGCAGATTTTTACTGGAATAAGAGATTTGTGTTGAATGTTAACAAGCTGGGCCTTATGTTTGCAAGAATTTCATTTAAAGCTAAGTTATTGTAATTTATTAAACCTCAGCCATGTATCAGAAAGATTTTGTAGATCATATTTTCTATTCATATAGATCACTAATGTAGATCATATTTTGGGAAACCAATGGTGAAAAGAATGCAAATAAATCCAAATAAATTAATGAGCTTCTCTTTTAAAGTTATTTAAATTGTTGTCATTGACACAGATCCCTTTGCAGAACTTGGTTATCAGCACAATGGGAATCTTGGGTGGAAAATCCAGCTCCATTTCCTGATTTCCAGGAATCCCCTTCACCAGTGTCAAATGGAAAAAAGTCCTGCCTGGAAGCCATCTCCTGTTGAGGAATGAATCTCTCTTTGAAATGCAAACTGGCTTGCCTGGGAGGGAAATTTGAATCAGAGAATAATTTGGGCTGAAAGGAACCTCTGGACATAATTTGGTGCAAGCCCCAGGAGTTGAATGGGTCAAGTGTTTTGTGAAAGGAAGAGAGTGGCAGCTCTGACCTCCCAGTTTCCTGAGCTTCTATTGGTTTTATAAAAACTGGGTTTTATACTGTTTTTTTTTGCTGTCACTCAAGTTACATCCAAGGTTGTCAGTCTAATTAAACCCAGTTTAGGTCAATGCCTCTGAACCCAGGGGTCTATCTCCACATGATATTTGTATCTGGGTGTTTTCTTTTTTTTTTCCTAATTTCTACATTTTCCACTGCATTTCATTTTCCACTGCATTTTCTGTCACACTCAGTTTTTGTGATGATGTGCTCAGCAAAAAAAGCTTATTGGTGATTATGGTACTTAGCAACTCAAGTGACTGTTGTAGTGGCCCTGCTCTCCAGGAAGAGGCTGGAATCTCCCCAGAGATGGGAATTACTAAAACAATTTCCTCTTTTTGCACTACTTGTGTGTGCAGCTTTTGCTTTCCCTAATCAATGAGCATTATCTTGATCCACAGTTTTGCTCACCTCCTGTTTTTCTTATCATCCTGCAGGTTTAGAAACCTAAATTTACAGTTCTTAGCTGACAGGGTCAAATACATGTCCCAGAAGGACAGGATTCAGCTGTCTGGGGATCCCTGAGACTCCTGAACCAGGCTCCCAAATATGAAATGGAGCCCACAGAAGACCAGTGCTCTGATGGAACCTCAACATGGCATTAGATGATGGGTTAGGCAACAAAATCCCATCCTAGGATTTCATAATTCCATTTTAAAATGCAGTTCAGGCCCATCCTTGTGGAGGTACCAGTCTTGCTGAGAGTTTTTACAGGGAAAACAAACTCTACAACAGCTGGGCTGTACAGCAGTAGGAAATAAAACCAGAATGAAACATGTGGAATGTGAAATAAAACATGTGACAGGATGGAGAGAATGGGAGTTGATATGAAATGTACCCTGCAGTGAGAAAAAACAGGTCTGTTCATCATCCCTACCTCTTCTTCCTCCACCTAAAGTGGGGAGGTCTTGATATAGAGGGGAAACATGAGAGATAGAGCAATCAGCACTGCTGAACATGTAAGAATGTTGGATTGGTGTTTCTTTAAGAATCACCATGTAAAATTTCCTGGTTTTCATTACAGAGAAGCCTGCAGAACAATCTCTTGGTCATAAATATATACAAATATCTAGCACTAAACAGTGAATCACCTAATGCCTGTAGCTCCTTCCACATGTGGGAGTTTAGTCACGTAATACAACTGTCTGTTGTCTTAATGTTTTGTACCTGAATTTCTGTTTGGTTTTCCAGTTGTCTCTTTTATTTCTGCTCAGCCTGAAATTCCACGCCAGGCTATTTAAAAAGAAAAAAATCATTTTATTGCAACTCTTAATGACGCTAGAGCTGTTTGGGGATTATGCATTAAGAGAAGGGATTGAGCTCAGAATAAATGTTTGCTTCCTGCTATGGAAAGAAAAAAAAAAACAATAAAAGCCTCTGTCTTGTGTCTATATAAGTATTTATTTTTCCAGCTCTTACAATTCTCTGCAATGGAAGTCTTCTAAAAACATCTTTAACATCTTTGTGTTCTTCCTCCTGAGTACAATCTGCATTCCAGATCCAAGAGCTCCTCCAACGCCATTCCTGCAGTTTATGCCTGGGAGGAAGGGGGGCTCTTATTGTGGAAAGGTTGTGGCATTCTCATTCTCATTGTGGAAATGTATGGCATTCTCATTCTCCTAGTGGAAAGGTTGTGGCATTCAGAGCTCCAGCCTCTGGTGGCTCCAGCTGTTTGCCAAGCACGACGATGACGCGTCAGGATCATTGCTGTTGGGGAGGCAGAGAGATTCTCAAAAAGGAGAACCTTTTCTTGTCAAGGAAAACATCCCTCCTTCAAAAGCACCCATGGAACAGCACTAAGGGCATTCCTCAGCCGCCAGCACCTGTGGTGGTGTTCACAGGGGTCCCAGGACAAGGGAAGAGATGAGAATCTTGACTCCATGTTTCAGAAGGCTGATTTATTATTTTATGGTATATAGTATATTAAAACTATACTAAAACAATAGATGAAAGGATTTCATCAGAAGGCTAGCTAAGAAATAGAAAGGAATGATAACAAAAGCTCGTGACTCTCAGAGAGTCCGAGCCGGCTGACTGTGATTGGCCATTAATTAGAAACAACTAACATGGACCAGTCAAAGATGCACCTGTTGCATCCACAGCAACAGATAATTATTGTTTTTCTTTTCCTCTGAGGCTTCTCAGCTTCTCAGGAGAAAAATCCTGGCAAAGGGAATTTTCAGAAAATATCAAGGCGACAGACCCAGACACAGAGAATCCCTCTCTAGCAGTGCTCGCTGCCACAACATCCCAGCACAGTGGTTACATCCTCCTCTTGTGCACAGTATGAGGCAGAATTTGAGCCTAAACCTAGGAAAAAACAGACTTCTTTTGATGCCACACACAAGCCCAGTTAAAGCACTTTCTCTAGCATTATACAGGGCTCCACCTTGCAGGAGGCCCCTGGTCCTAAGGCTCCCACCAGGGAGGAATCAGCATCTAACCAAAACAATCACACATGTCAATCCACTGAGGCTGATGCTGAGACAAAAGCAAGTCTCTTGAAATAATCAGAGTAAGCTGAAATTTAATTACTCCCCCAAATCCGCCTTGTCCTGGAGGGAATGCCCCAGAGAGAAACAGGCCTCTCCAGAATGTGACTCCACCTTTCATGATGTCTTTGGGGGTGCTTGTAACTCCTTCATTGGCCATAAAAGGTGGTGACTCACTCAGGTGAAGATGTCTAAAGATCAGGGCAGATGACTCAACCACCAGAAGTCTCAGTGGTTTCTTGAATTAACAGGAAGGAGTAATGAGCAGCCATTGTCCAGGTCTGATGGTGGAAACCAGTTCTCCTGCTCTCCAGGACAGAGATAACGTGCTCCACCATGGTCTGCACCAAGTGCACAACGACAAACACACCCAGAGAGGTGTCGGCCTGCAGGTGTTGGATGCCTCTGAGTGCAGGCACAGCCAGCTCAGGCTGCCTCCCTCAGCCCTGGCTGATAAGGAGGATCGATAAGACCTTGCTGCCCTTGGGGGAGGTTCCATCAGGGTCCTGTGGGGACACACACTCCGTGTGCCTGGCAGAGCCTGCCTGAGCCCCCAGGGCCAGCAGCACAGAGCCAGCACAGCAGGTGAGGGCCTTCATGTCTTTATTGATAGGAAAACAAAACCACATCGATTGCTATTGAGCCTCCAACGAGCACCAAGGTATCAAAGTAATTAAAACAACACAATTAGATTAGTGTCAGACAAGGCAGCAGAGCCACAGTGCAGCTGAGCAAGCCAGCTCTGCTTGCTCAGACGTGCACAGGGGCCTGTGGGTGGATGCTGGATGGGTTTTCCTGGGCACAGACCTGGGCTCAGGGGGCCTGCCACACACCATGAGCACAAACATCACCAAGATCATGGAGTGGTTTGGGTGGGAATGGGCCTTAAGGACCCTGCCATGGCAGGGACACCTTCCCCTGTCCCAGGCTGCTCCCAGCCCTGCCCAGCCTGGCCTTGGGCACTGCCAG
>JAWMQZ010000118.1:2936483-2946758 GCA_035584835.1 Tangara arthus
CCAATGAGTGAAAACAACTCACACCAGAATCCAATGAAACAATCACCTGTGGGTAAACAATCTCCAAACACATTCCAAAGCAGCACAACACAGGAGAAGCAAATGAGATAAGAATTGTTTTCCTTTTTCTCTGAGGCTTCTCAGCTTGCCAGGAGAAAAATCCTGGGCAAAGGGATTTTTCAGAAAATATGAATGCCACACTGGGGACACACTTTGGAATTTCAGAGAGAACAGTTACAGTGAGTTCAGCTGGAAAGTCTCACAGAACCTGGCGAGCACAAGGGTTGCTCGGGGAGCTGAGCTCCTTACGCAGCAGTGTGTGAAGCAAAGGTTCACAGACAACCAGAACAACACGCTCATGGTCAAGACTGACACTTGAGGAAGAGATGTCACAGGTACAGAGAAGCCAGAGAGCCAGGCAGGCACAGCTGGGGGCTGTGTCACTCTCCTCAAGTCGGGTCCCTGGGTGGTGACAGCAGAGGGCACTCGGGCTGCAGGCTGGAGCTGCTGCTGTTGCTGGCACAAGAGATGTAATTACACCACTCTGGATGCTGTGTTTTGGATCTGCTTCTGAGCCCTGCACCTTTTTTTTTTTTCCAACTGCAGCTTAGTGTGAATGTTTTCTTCTCATTCTCTTGCAGTGCCTGCTGGCGTGGTTTGCAGTGCAGCCTTTGCTGCACAGACCCTAATGCTTATCCCTGCCATCCTGGACAGCTGTACACATTTTGGAAGGATTGCTGCCTCTTGGGCAGCAGACACAACACACCTCTATTGGATGCAAGCAGCATTTTAAACTGCAGTGAGTAATCAGAGCAGTGAAAGCTGCCTGGACATAAACCAAGGCCTTTCAAATTCAAGTGGAAGCAGCACAAGTTGCTCAACACTATCCTGGAGTGTTGAAGTATCACTCAAATTAGTAACATGCCTTTCCTTGCAGAGTATTTTCTAACCTTAATGCAGCACACAAGACTCAGAAGAGTCTTATCACACTCATATTTTCTGGAAAAATCCCTTCACCCAGGATTTTTCTCCTGGGAAGCTGAGAAGCCTCAGAGAAAAAGGAAAACAAATTCTTATCTGATCTGCTTCTCCTGTGTTTTGCTGCTTTGGAATGTGTTTGGACATTGTTTATCTAACAAGTGATGGTTTCATTGGTTTCATGTGAATTGTTTTGACTTATTGGCTAATCAGGGCCAAGCTGTGTCAAGGCTCTGGAAAGAGTCACAAGTTTTCATTATTATCTTATTAGCATTGAGTAAGTATCCTTTCTGTATTCTTTAGTATAGTTTAGTATAGTATTCTTTAATATAATATAGTATCATAAAATAATAAATTAGCCTTCTGAGACCATGGAGTCAGATTCATCATTCCTCCCTGCCACAGGGCACCCCACAAATACATTAGTCCCATCTCGAATTCTTTCAAAATTCCTTACACTGGAAGTCACTCAGGGATATTCAAAATATTTTGCCACACAGAATTCATTAAAACACACGCAGAGGACGTGCCTGAAAGCTGCCACAAGTTCTCCATAGCATATCTATGCAAATGTTATCACTGCTAGGAGATAAATGTGAAAGGGGATCACGGGTACAGAGCATGTAAAGGTTTTATGGCTTAGCCTCTGTAAATATTTTCCATGTTGCCTTCATATTGTGATTGTTAATAGAACACTGAGTAGGTAAAAAAAAGGATTTTTTTAAAAATCCTTCTAATGAAAATTATGGATTTTTAAAGTGATCTGGCTTTATTTTCTCCACTTTTTAAACAGCGGAAAGATATTCTCTTGAAAGGAGAAGTCTTGATGAGCTTTGGAGATGAACAGAATATAAGGGGTTAAACTTTTAGGATAGTTTCTAATTTTTAATTATGTACCAAAATCAAAGTAGCATTGACTCTCACACTGATAACCTTTCTTTGCAGGAGCCCACAGGTCACTGCTCTCATTTCCAACTCCAAACAGAATTCAGTCCAAGAAGATAATTTCAGCTCAGGTTGTTATTGTTTGTATAACCATTGCACTTCAAAGATTTTACAGCTTGAACAAATAACCCAAAATCAAACCAAACTGAAGGGAAAACAGAAGGGTCAGCCTCTGGAAGAACTGAAGAACTGCACCAGCTTTGAATTCAGGGTTTTGCTTCTCAGGTTGTCTCTGAAACTCCCAACAGCAAAAAGTCTGGGAACATTCCAGCATCAGGATTTCCATTCATTCTGTGACTTTAATGCCTGGAGCGAGCTGGTGCCTGAGCAAACCCAGAGCACCTCTGGGGACACCTCACCAGCCCTGACTGAGCTCTCCCAGATCAGAGCATTGCCCAGGGGAAAGGAGCCAGGGCAAGTGGGTCCCACGTGTGACCCACTTTTCTGCTGATCACAGCAGGATAAAACAAAACCCTGAATTGCAGCGAAATCCATCCCCCAGATATTTACACTCTGGGCTTCTACACCTGAACTTGTCAGCCCTGAGCTCTGCTGCAGCTGAAGGACAGAAACAAGGTGCTTTTGAAGGGGGTTTATCTGACTTCTTTGAGATGTTTTCATCGGGATTATCTCCGTCTTTCCATGGCTGGAAGTGATTAAACTCCCAAGGATTGTTAAAAACCTGAGGAGCCAAATTAACACCTGTAACATGGTGCTCCACAGCTCAAAACCACAACCACCATTTGAAAGAACACTTTCGACACAGCACCCACATCTTGCCACCCTATAAAGCACAGATGTGCTGCAGATCTTGCAGATCCCTGTTTGCCACGCTCACAGGGTTGCGAGGGAGAATCTCAAATAATGTTGTCTTTTGCCTGTGTTTAAGCAAACAAATCCCACCCAGAAGCCCAACAAAGAGGTTGTATAAAGGAGCAGTGCTCTCATTTTATGTGGAGAAGGATTGATGGTTCCAGTAAAGTTGGAAGATTATCTGAAGATGCAAACTGGGGTGCACTCTGATAACACTTCACTATTTACAGGCTGGCTCTTGACAGGGAGTGTGTTTGCTTTTGGGGCCACAGCTGAAGAAATGCAAGTAAATGCTGGTTTTTATTGTAGGGCTCTTTTGCTGTCCAGGAATAGAGCAAACCTTGAGCAGCATGAAAGGCACAGGTGGCACATTGTGCAGCGCTGGGTTTTGTTATCTTCATCACCCCAAAAGATCTCCACCATGAATAATCTCCCTGGAAATCAATGTGAGTGGCACTGTGACTGTCTGGCAATGAAACTCATCCTGCTTTTTCTTAATGTCATGTTCAGCTCTTCGTTCAAATGGTTGCTCTAACACACAATCCTAAGTATGTACTCTGGAATAGTTTTGACCCAGTTCATGAAGGCCTTGAATAAGTCCCCAAAGAGGAAATAGTTTTAACAGACATTTGGCTTTCGGCACTAACTATAACTTCCCCAACTTGACAGGGTTTGAGTAAACTGAAATTTGGACACTTTAACCATCCCCAACTTCAATAGACTTGAGTAAACTCAAATTTAGACACTACACCATCCCCAACTTCACTAGATTAGAGTAAACTGAAATCTAGACCAAGTCTGTAGTGATTTTTCCCTTGATTGTGGATAATTTCTTAAAGTGAATCCTTAGCTGATTATAATTCCCAGTTCAGAGATTCCTTCTTATCTTGGCATTGTTTAAAATAATTTTGATTATTTTCTCACTTGTAAATACACTGAAAGACTGAATTTCATCTTGGACTTTATTACAGGCTTATATTTTGTAGTCATCCATGATATTCACAATAACAGAAAGCCTTGGGTCAACCTGAGCATGGATAAATGGTAAAAGCAGAGGATCTCTAGTTTTACAAATTGAATCTGCATGTTCGATGCTTTGTCCTGTGGTCTCCCCCCTTTCTGCTGGAAAACTTTGATGGGAAGTGTGGAGCTTTGGTGCAGTGAGACTCCAGGGCCACATCATCAATCAGATATGCCTGGAACGCACAAATAAACGAATGAAAATTGGTGAAGCTGCAGTTAAAAGAGATGGGGATGACTCACTGCAGAGCAAGTCCAGCCCACTCACCTCCCCAGACAGAGGGAGATGTGGCACAGCTGCCTAAATTCCCCCTCAGAGAACTATTCCCATTCAAGAAGGGACAGACACGGCTAGCCCAGCTGCTCTTAGCAATGTTTTACAGTGAAAACACCTCCATCATCCCATTTATCCACTGAAAACACCTCCATTACCCCCATTTTCTCCTGGGAATCCTGCTGTGAATGCCTGAAGATGACAGGACCTTAGCGGGGTCATATTTTAAAAGTAATTGATATTACTGCCTGTGGCTTTCACATTTTCTGGAAAAATCCCTTCGCCCAGGATTTTTCTCCTGGGAAGCTGAGAAGCTTCAGAGAAAAAGGAAAAAAATCATTATCTGATTTGCTTCTCCTGTGTTGTGCTCACATTTGGAGATTGTTTACCCACAGGTGACTGTTTCATTGGATTCTGCTGTGAGTTGTTTTGACTCTTTGACCAATTGGGGCCAAGCTGTGTCAGGACGCTGGAAAGAATCACTAGTTTTTCATTATTATCATTTTAGCCTTCTGTAAATATCCTTTCTGTATTCTTTAGTATAGTTTAATATAGCATTCTTTAATACAATACAGTATCATAAAGTAATAAGTTAGCCTTCTGAGAACATGGAGTCAGATTCATCATTCCTCCCTGCCACAGGGTACCCTGCAAATACAAAAACTGCCTCTAAAAAACTGCCTGCCTGAGAGCAAAAATCCCCCAAGCCCATTCCCTGATGCTTGGTGCTGCCCTCAGCGTTGGCACCGGGATAATTTTTGTCACTCTTACACTAAGAATGACAGAGGAACAGGTGGGAGGCAGTATTGTAGAAAAAGCAAAAGAAGATGTATTCAAGAGAATCGCGTGGTTTTTATAGAGGGATACCATACATTCTGTTTGATTGGCTAGTTAACAAAAACACCTTCCTCATACACCATCTTTGAGAAGAACAGAAAGATGAAGTACAAAAACACCACCTGCAGATTGTTTATACTTAACAGGTGATCACACCCTTACAACTCTCTAAAAATTCTCACAAGCCGCTGTGAGAAACGCTTGGCCGTTTCTCTCTCTCCGTGTCCCATGGCATCCACAATTTTCCCTCTGCCAGCTGCACACAGCCCAGCTCTCAGGCTATCTCTGACTGGAGATGAACCCAGTGCACAGGTGCCACTCCCTCCCTGCGTGGAGCTGTGGAGCAGGAGTGGTTGCTCTTTGCCATCCCCAGCCAAAGTTCTTGTTTGCTGACCCAAAAGCGGCACAAACGTGAAAAGCTGCCCTGTTCCAAGGGGATTGGGAGCCAGGGGAGAAGATGCTGTAAAAACACAGAGGGCTGAGTGTAAATAGAGAGATAAGGGAGAAGATTGATGTTACAAATGCCAAGGGTCATATTTTCTGTTAAAACAAATAAAGCTTCCCTGAGCCCCGGTGAACTTGGCTGGGGCTGTGCCAAGCCTTTGATACGTGAGTGAGGAGTGAGTTCAAGGCAGCACCTTGGAGGTAAAATCCAGTCCCAAGCTCTTGTGCCCTTCAGAAAGGTCACTCACCTCTCTGTGAAATCCCTTTCAGAGGCACCAGGTAACACAGGAGGCACGAGCACAGAGCCTGCACGTCAGGAAAGCTCAATAAATTCAATTATCTTCCCTAAAAGCCTAATGCTTCATTTCCCTGAATTATTGCCTATGTTATGGCATCCCCTTGGGTAATGTTTAGCCCTCCTTGGGAAGTGTGTGTTTATGTGCCTGATTTTTTTTCTATATAACTACAGCAGCATCCGCAGTTTAAAAATCTCTTTTTTCCTGAAAAATCCAGTGCCAAACTTCCTGGAGAGGCTCACAACTCACAGGTATCAGGGTAATGCCACACAGTTCAGCTCATTCACTCATCCACCTCTGATACTGAAAGAGAGAAAGGGACTTTTTGGGATATTTTGTCATTGCCATTTGCACTGTCAGAAATTGAAGGGAAGCATGGAAAATCAGTCATTGTCAATCCTGTTAAATCTAACACGATTTAGTCTGGATTAGGAGAGGGTTTCCCTGCTTTGTACAGTCAGTCTGGCAGATTGTGGGCATGAAACTATCTTTTGCTTACAAAGAAAGAGTTGTCAGGGAAAGGGAAAAAAAAACCCTTCAAAATTATCTGGAAAATTACATTTATGTGCAACAAATTCTTCCCAGACTGTATTAATTCAGGAGAATGTGCTGTCATTTCTTATTCCCCCCAAGAATCAGAGTTTTATTTTTCATGTGTGTTGAAAGGACTTAGAACATAACACTTCCCTCCATTAGTGGATGTAATGTTTTGCTGACATATAGTGAGGATGCTTAATTTGCTTGCACAAATCTGTCCTGGAGGCAGCAGATATGTAGAGGAATGCATCAGGCAAGGGAATCAAATGAGCAGCACAAACGCTGGGATATTCATCAGTTCAAGCAACAGAAATGAACTGCAGCAGGCAGAAAGGCTTGCTTTAAATCTGATTCATAACAAGGAGGGCTGGAGGAAGAACTCCCAGCCCTCTAATACCTGCTTGGATTCTTTCTCTCTGAGAGATTATGGCTGAGTGAAAAGGGAAAAGCAGGGCTGCTCTCATTTCTTAGTGCTAGGAGGATTTTGAAGAGCAGGTTTGAGCTGGAAACAAGGGATACCCCAGCTAAACAAGCGGGAGGAAAATCAATAATCTTACAAGGAGTGTTCCCTGACTGCCAAAAGCACAACCAGGCAGAGGCAGAAATTGATTCTCTGCAGTGGCATTGGTTTGTTTGGGGTGTGGGAGAGTGAGCTCACAGGGGAGCCCTCAACCAGGCAGACTCCTTCCTTCTAACCACACACAGAGCCTCTGACTTCATCTTTATCCTATGGAAACAACCACAGTCCAGATGACAGACAAACAACAAGTTTTGGGCTCAGGTGTTTTCTTACCAAGCTGCAAAAAAATATCCCTCAGTTTGAGGGGAAAAGGGGGGTTTATTCCCTTCTCTATCACCATGTTTGAGCCCTGGCCTTGTGATTTTTGTGGGTTTTTTTCCTGACTGATGCCTACAGGAACAATCTGGCACAGTCCAGGTATGGGGCAGGGCTGCCCAGCCCTGTGTGAGAGCAACTGGCTTGGACAGAGCTGAACAGACCAAGGCTGCTGAGATGAAAGATCTCCTTCTCTGCAGGCAAGAGAGGAAATGAGCCTGAGCTTGCTGCTCATTTCAGAAGAGGAGTGGAAAAGGAAAGAGAAAAGCTCACTCTTGTGACTGATAAACCCCAAAGAGTGTCCTGGTGGATGTCCAGTGCTTTGGATTTCAGCTGCACCTTTCATTTGGGTTAAAAAATAGAAAGTAGCAACTCAGCCCAGCAGGTGTGAAAAACAGGATCATGCTCCACAGTGTGGCCAAAAATGCTTCGCTGAGCATTTTATCTGTTTACTCCACCTTCTGCCCAGCATCTGGCTCTGCACAGGTCAGAGCCACTGTCCCCAGGGCTCTTCTCATCCCTCAGGACTCCAGCAGCCCCAGACCACAGACCATGGATCAGGCAGATCCTCATTAACAGCATGAATTTAATGAACATGCTGATTTCTGAAATGAGGGCTCTCCTCTTTAACTCTGCCTGAAGTGAATGTGGCAGTTCAGCCTTCTCAAAAATGGTTTCAGTAGATCATGCACATCAGTCTCAGAGATTCTGGAGGTTTTTGTCCACAGTGAAGCCAAAGATGGATAAGAAATAGGATCTTGGAGAGCAATAGATTTACAGAATCTTGGAATTTTTATCTTGGAAAAGACCTCTAAGATCGAGTCCAACCATTAATCCAGCACTACCAAGTCCACCAAAAAACCATGTCCCTGACTGCCACCAGCAAGTCCAAGCAGACACCTTGGGAAGAGCCCTGAATTTTTTATTCACTCTTTTTTTGCACTTGTCAGTTTATACCAAGCCTCACGACATTTATCACAAAAATTAATGATATTCTAGAAATTCCTCTTTCCTGCTGCTAAGCAATTAAAAACAGTTCATTGTTTTAACAACAGAGATTCTCATCACCCAGTCAGAAGAAAGTGGGGCTAGTTCTGTGGGCACCAGCAGCCAATCCTCTCCATGCAGACCAGCTCCGTGATGCATTTGGCCAGGCTGTGTAAAATGTTCCATTTCCTGCCTCCTCCACAAAAGCATAAACTGTGTCACATCCTCTAATGATAAGGTGCAGGCTTTATCTCCCTCTCTGGAGTGTGTTTTAGCCCAGGCTTTTATTTAGCTTGTGTAATCTCTGGTGTCAATCACCGTGTTGGTTTCCCTGCTTCTTGTGCCTTCTCTTCTGCCAAACCACTCTCAGTGAGTGTCAGAGGAGATAAAAATCTCTCAGTAGTCAGGGTGAAATGTTTCTGCACGGTGGCCACGACCTGGGACAGAACCTGCCTCTCCTGGGCACTGTAATTTCAAGAAATGTGGTTGTAGCCATGCTGAGTGTGAAAAATGCGTATTTTATGATTGGCTTTTCGCAAATATTAAAATGAATATTATATGTGTTGTGTTAAAAAGTTATGCTGCGTTAATTCTCTTAAGTAGTGTGTTCAGTAGAGTTTTAGGTTATAGAAAAATGTTAAAATAGAAATGATGCTATGTAGGATACTTTTTTTAAAGAAAAAACTTGCAGTGAGATGGCAGCCACAGGACACCTGAATCTTTCAGAGAAAAAGAAATTATTGCTGTCTTATCAGAAGAAATGAACGTCTTCCCACTTTGAAGGCGCTGTTAAGATTCGGAGGAAGAAGTTGATGATGACCAGACAGAATCCTGTATTTGAATGGAATTTATGCATCATGTATGAAGGATATGAATATGCAACAGGTTATTGTTTTTAAGGGTTAATCCTCTGTTAACGTGGGTCCTTTTCGGGCTCGTGCTGCCCAGGAAAAGGTACCTGGAGGTCCGTAATTCTTGGTATTTGTTGTCTCGTATTGTCCTAATTCAAATTGTCCAAATTATTATTACTCTAATTGTATTACTATTTTTATAACCATTTTATTACTATGAAACTTTTAAAATTTTAAAATAAGTGATCGGCGTTTTTCACAAAGGTTGTTTATTTTATCTATTAAATTCTTTCTCTGGCCCACTGAGGTCTGTCCAGCAGGTCGGGCTGAGGCACACTGCCTGCCCTTGGGGTGGTATTAGTCTTTTATACTAACTACCTGTACTTTATTTACGATAATTTTCCAATACCTATCACCTGTGTTAGACAGTCTGTACTCTAAACCAATCCAAAAGTGCCAGCATCACAGCAGAAGAGGGAGGACAGGAACAAGAAGAAGGCCAGAGGCAGAGCAATGAGCGCTGCAGAGCTGCCTTGCCCTGCCCAGGGGGACAGAAAACAGCAGCAGGAGCCCAGCTGGTTTCACCGAGGGTTCTTCTGCTCCACAGGCCAGGTACCCGCGGTGCTGCCCACACTTTGTCCTGGCTCAAAGGAGAGCTGTGTGAAACAGCTGCTGCTGCTGCCACAGGTAAGGATTTCCCTCCTTCCATTCAAACCTGCAGCTTGAAACCTCTCCTTATCAAACCCTGCTGGCCCCCAAAGCGTTTCCCGGTTCAAGTGAGACACCAGCAGCTTTTCGCCTGTAATTGCGGATTGTGCTCAACGGATGTGCGAGCGCTACACAGGGTGGGTGAATTCCTGGAGCTGGGAAAACCAATCCCACATTCCTGCTTTAATGGGAGGGTCTGGTTCTACTCCCGCAGCCTGAAACTGGAGTTTCGCTCCTTTCCGTGCTCCTTCCTGTGCCGTGGGCTCGGGTTTTGTGTTGCTGGAATGGCTCCCGAGGTATTAAAGAGTTTTTTTTCCCAGCAACCGAAGAAGAAGTCGAAATTCCTCGGCTCTGGTTTTTAATGTGTGAAAATGCGTATTTTATGATTGGTTTTTCGCAAATATTAAAATGACTATTATATATGTTGTGTTAGAAAGTAATGCTGTATTAATTCTCTTAAGTAGTGTGTTAAATACAGCTTTAGGTTATAACAAAATGTTAAAATAGAAACTATGCTATGTAGGATACTTTTTTTTTTTTAAAGAAAGGACTCGCAGCGAGATAGCAGCCACAGGACACCTGAGTCTTTCAGAGAAAGAGAATTTATTGCCCCATTATCAGAAGAAACAAACTTCCTGCCTCTCACAGTCAAGATGACGCCGTCAGGATTAAGAGGAAGAAGCTGACACTGACCAGACAGAATCCTGTATTTGAATGGAATTTATGCATCATGTATGAGGTGTATGAATA
>JAWMQZ010000118.1:2946858-2964832 GCA_035584835.1 Tangara arthus
ATTATTATTACTCTAATTGTATTACTATTTTTATAACCATTTTATTACTATTAAACTTTTAAAATTTTAGAAACAAGCGATTGGCGTTTTTCACAGCGAGGATTGTGCTGGGCAGCTTTGTGCCCTCACAACCTCCTGCGCCCCTGCTCTGTCCTCCTTGGCTCTGCAGAGCCCCAAGGAGAAAGGAGGGAGAGGTGCCCTGTTCCCCAGTGCCTTGGGCACGTGGTGTGCCCTGGAGCAGCTCTGCAATGTTCCCAGTGTAAACAGCTCTGCTTTCATAACGCATGGTTTGCTACTCACCTGAATTCATTCCGTCCCTGCCATCCCCAGTCTGCAGAAAGTTCTTGCTTGTTAGTTTGTTTGCACAGTTTGTTTTAAATTTGGTTGGTTCTTCCTGAGCTCAAAGATTTTTTCTGCCCAAACACAAGTAAGATTATTATTATTTTTAATTATTTTGAAGAAAACTGTTTTATCCAAGCATTTTGTGAGTTGGATAGTCCCCTGTGGATATGTAATAGCAATTGCAAAGATTATTTTTTTTCTGCTCCCAGTGGCTTTGATTGTGTGAAAATAAATGTTGAGTACTATGAAGCAATTAATCCTCAGCTCTCCTGGGAGTTGGGTAGGTAATTATTGCTATCTTTAGCTTCCAGAGTGAGGTGAGCATCAGCAACTGGATAATTTGCCCTTGCCCCAGAGATCATGGACAAGATTTTAGCCTGCTTGGATCAGGTAGATCCTTTTAATTGAAGTATCCCACTCCTGCTCTTCAAATATTTTATGAAATATCCATCTCTGGTGCCCTCACAGTCACCAAACAGGTGGAGATTTCCAGAACTTCATGGGAAAACTTTTGAGGGCAGCTGGGGACAGAAAGAGAAGAAAGTCTGAGCTTTCAGCGCTGCTGGGTTGTGGTCAACTCACTTCAGATTTTCCCTCGGGCCACTCTGGTGTTTGCACCCCACGCTGAAAAAGGAGCTTTAAACCACAGGAAAGCACCAATTGTTTGTGCTTCATTTTGCAAATAATGAAGTCCTGTAGGTGGATGGAATGGTCCTGTTTGCAAAACACCACGGCCAGTGTTTGCCTGCCTCTAATCCCCAATGCAAATAATGCACAGGAATTCATTCTGCAGCTTGTTTAGGGGATGTGATGCTATTACTGTATTCAAATAAAGTCACCCAGTGGAAAGCAGAACAGATGCATTGTGTTGGCTTTGGAGAGGAAGCTAAATGGGGAACAAGGGCACAGAACAGCAAATCCAGCCTGCAGCAAACTGCTGCATGAATCAGCCCTCAAATATTGTCCTTCCAGACACCACTGTTAGTCTTTGCATTTCTGATTGCCAGAGGCACAGAGGAAAAAAAGAAACATGGGCAGAAAACAATGTGGTTGCTTTTATTTACCTCTGCCATTAGTGTCCACCAAAAATTTCTTATTTGTTTGACATTTCCCCAAGCAGCCCTGGGAGAGATAAGCCATTTTGTGAAGGATGCCACATCAGAAATGTTAATTATCTTCGAGGGAGAGGGTTAAATTATTGTAATGAAGAAAAGCAGGCCCAGAGAAGATGCACCAGCCCAAGACAGGGATCACTGTGCTGCTGCTGCTGCGAAGAGGAATTAGATCAAGGCTTTCTCAAAATGTTCACAGCTGAGATTAGGGGGGAAAAAAATCACTTTCTAGGCTGCAATATCAACTTATTAGCTGAGAGGCTGTTCAACACCAGGCAGCTGCCACCTTCCAGGCCTGAAGGTCAGGAAAGACTTTTGCAGGGAGGTGTTGGATGGAATCCCAGTGAGGTGAGCACCAAGCTCCCACCAGCAGAGAGGAAAGGGAAGCTGAGCTGCTTCAGAGCCATGCTTTGGGGGAAATACACCTTGGAATGGTAATACCTGAGTAATTCAGCTGGGAGTTCTCCTGTTCCCACCCACCCAAGGCAAAAATCAGGTTTAAACCACAACCAGCGCTAGGCCATGCCATAAATCTGACATTTTGAATTCTTCAGGCACCTATTTTTGTTTTAAAGAGGATACACAGGGTAAGAAGAGGGCAAAAAAGATGCCAAGGGCATGGCACAGGCTCCAGAGAGTTTGGGGCTTTTCAGTTTGCACTGACACAGAGCCTTTAGCCACATGGAGAAGGGAATTTCAGTGATTTCACTGATACAGGCAGGGTAAGATCTGGGGGCATGGGATGAAACGAGCAGGAGGTGGGTTCAAATCAAACAAGCAGATTTCTCCCAATGCTGTGGAGTTCACTTATAAAAAATGAGCAGATTTTTTAGGGAATTATCTGAATTTGGTGAAGAATTGATGAGAAGAACATGAGATTTTCCCTTTTTTATCTTGCACCTGGCCAGAGCAAGGAGTGACAACAGGATGATGTCTGGAGGGAGGCAGAGGTCCCACAGCCTGACGTTGTTTCAGTGAGGCACAGAAGGGTGGAAGAGGACCAAAATGTTTATTTTACCTGTTGTATTCACTGTAAATTCTCACTGAAAGTAGCCCAACCCCTCATTAATACTCATTTGCATATTATCTTCCATACCTCTAAGGATGCAAATGAAGACACACCTGTAACACGTGACTGTTCCAACCTTTTGGCAAGGCCAAAAATTATAGTACAGAAGGAACCTGGATAAAATTAAATATGAAGGAAAATGAAAAAAAAGGGAAGGGGAACGTAGCTCTGTTTGCTCAGGGCTGTGTCTCTCCTCCTCCATTGAATGTAACCAGATTTATGGTGTTGAAAATTAACTATTTGTGAATCCATGGACGTTCTTGTTGAACAGGACCAGACTTGAGAGCTGAATTGGTTTTAATCAAGAATTAAACCCAGCCCTTCTGGTCTCTGAGGACCAGGAGCACCACAAGAGGGTTATATTCTGCCAAAATTCCATACCCTCAACACAGCAAAACCACAGGACGCTCAATGAGCTGGACCTCGATCCAGCACAGTCCATGGGGCAAAATGTGCTTCAGACTTTTCCTGTAAAATCCCAAATCCTCCAAATTTACTCTCTACAAAGAACCCAAAAAGCAGCACCTACCAATACCTCGCTCCCCTCTTCCTTCCACCCAAAATTTATCCTTAACAGGCTGCTTGAAAGCATTCAGGCTGCATTAATAAATGAAATAATGAAACCCAGAGTGGCTGTAATTAGTGGGGGGATGCAGTGACCAGCTAATCAGCTCTGCCCCTGTTATTTTAGGATCCAAACTGAGCTTTATATAGCTTTATAAACCTCTGTACAAATAATTGAGGTAATTAACATCTCGTCCCTCTTTTTACACTGGCAATTATAAGCCACCCTCAGATCTATGATGAGAAACAAGGGAGAGGATGGGGATTTTTCATATCAAATGCAAAAAAAAAAAGGGGAAAAAATATTTTCAATACCAATTAATTCACATCTTTTCAGAAAAAGTAGGGGGAAAAGACACTAAACTGTTTTTTTTCCTCACCCTTTGCAGGTTAGCTTTAAAAAGTGGATGGTTTAGTGATTTGCTAACAAGTGCTAAAAACTGGATATAACTTTGGATTTTTAACCATTTAGCCTTTTCCCTAAAAATGACATTTTTCTTGGTTGTGTCAGTAAATTGAAGAGCCTGGAATTAGGGAACTGTCTCCAGGGCCTCCAAAATATGAGGATTTTGTTTTCTTTCTTTGAGGATTTTCAGTTTTTTCTTCAGCAGGTGCTTTACAAAACAACAAATCTGTCCATCTGTTGGAGCTTGAAAATCCAGTGGGGTTGGGGGGAAAGGAGCAGCAAGGAGGGGATTATTTTTCTTATTTTTACCTTTATTTATATGGTTTATTTGTCTTTCTACACTAAAGCAAGCTTAGACCTGAGGGTTGTCTTAAATTGAAAGGAGCATTGCCCTTAATAATAAATGAAATGCTGCCCAGTGTGCTAGAAAGGGGAAGGATTTCCACATTTTGATTAAAAAATGAAGGTCAGCCTGGTGTTGAGCTGTTCCTCCAATCTGAGAAAACCATAAATTCCATGTCAGTGACCTACAACATGGAATTGTTCTGCTTTTCTCCTGGGGAAAATATACACACAGATCACTGAATTGAGATTTCTGGCCCATTTAACCACTTCTTACCAAGCAGTTATTTCAGAGGAAGCCAAATGCCTCAATCAATCATTCCTTTCCCTTCCCAGCAGTGCTGGATCACATTCCCAGAAGTGGAAATGTGGGAAAGGAAAAAAGGAAAGGAAAGGAAAGGAAAGGAAAGGAAAGGAAAGGAAAGGAAAGGAAAGGAAAGGAAAGGAAAGGAAAGGAAAGGAGTAAATAGAGAACAAGGGGGAAATGGGAAAGAAAAAGAAAAGGGGGGACAGAAAGGAGGAAAGAAAAAGAAAGATGAAAAGGGAGACAAAGCAAAAACGGAAGAGAGAGGAAAGGGGGAAATAGCGAAAAGTAAATGTGGGAAATAGGAGAGAAAGGGGAAAGAGAAGAGGAAGAGGGGGAAAAAGAAGAAGTAGGAAATAAAAAGAAATGACAGAATGGAAAAAGATAAAGGGAAAAAAATGAAAAGTAGGGAAGAGGGGGGCGAGAAGGGAAATGGGAGAGAAATGAGAAAGGAAGGGCAAGAAGGAAAAACGGGAGAAAGAAGAAGGGAAAAGGGGTGAAGGGAAAATTAATAAAGGTCAAGGAAAGCCAGGGGAAAAGGAAAAGAAAGGAAGGGAAGGGAGGGGGAAGGGGCCGGGGCTGCCGGGCCCGGCCGTACCTGGGGCGGGCGGGGGCGGTGCCGGAGCCGCCCCGCGCGGGAGGCGGCGGGGGCGGTGCGGGCTCGGCGGAGCGGGCTCGGCGCCGCTGCCTCCTCCTCCTCCTCCTCTCCTTCCTCCTCCTCCTCCTGCTGCCGCTGCCGTGCCCGCTGGATGCTGCGGGACTCGGGCGGGATGCGGGGCTCGGGGCTGCGCGGGGCCGTGCCGCTGCTGGGCTGCCTGCTGGCCGCGGTGAGTGAATTGATGAGTGAGGGACCGAGCGGGGAGAGCCTCGGGCAAACTTCGGGCAACTTTGGGAGGATCTGCTCCTTTCCCCGTGCTTGGGAATGCGGGAAATAGCGAGCGCCCGGCTCGCCTTCGGGGTCAGGTGCGCGTTCCCTCCGGGAGTGAGAGGATCCCTTTGGGCTGCAGGGATTCCCTTGGGGGTTTTTGTTCCACAAGCGGCTCCGCGTTTCGCTGTCATTGGTGCCTTTCGGTTCTCTTTGGTTTCTGTTCGGGAGCTCGGTGAGTCCCTGCAGTGCTCGCCCCACACCTGGGGATAACGGGATAACGGGATGGGGTTTTCCCGAGGGGCTCCGGGATGGGCGCTCCCTGCAGCTGCCAGAAGTTGGGCAAAGCTCGGAGCCGCTTTCCAGGGCTCCGTGTCCCTGCCGGGTGTGATTTCCCCGCTGTCGGGTCCGTGATGTCTCGGGGCAGGCTGAGCAAAGCGGGTTTGTTCCTTCTGGAGCTGTGGTTGCCCCGCACGGAGTCACACGTGCGAGCCGAGCCGAGCGGAGCCGAGCTAAACCTCCGTGCCCGCAGGCACAGGGCACGGCTCCTGCACGCTCGGCTCAGCTCGCGTTCCAGGGAAAGTGTCCCTGCTCCAGGGAAAGTGTCCCTGCCATGGCACCGGGTGGAACTGGAGGATCTCTAAGGTCCTTTCCATCCCAGACCATTCAGGGAGTCTGCAGCTCCATGATTTGGCTTTGTTCTCGCAGCTCGTTTCCTCGCAGGGTTTGATTTAGAACGAGACTGGTTTTAATTTAGCAGCCTGGGATTGGGGGGAGATTTGGTGCTGGCCGTGGCTGAGTTTCCCCTCTCGCGTGCACCCACAGATGTTTTCCCCGCCTCCCCAGCATCCTGTAGGGCTGGGTGAGGTTGCCCACCACAATTGGGTTGTACCATCCATAGCAAGTCACCTGTGTTTGCTCTGCTGGGCTGGTGACAGTGCTTGTGGTCACAGAACCATCACAGAACTATAGGGTGCTTGGAAATAAATTGCATCTGATTCCAAAGCTCTGTGGACAGGACAGCTTTCAGTAGACCACTTGCTCAGAGCATCATCCAGCCTGGTCTTAAAGCGGAGTCAGACCAAGCAAGCTGAGCCTCAGAGAGTGGAAGTTAACCCAGATGTGTCAGTGCATCACCTGTCTCCCTTTCCTTCTCCCCTTTCTTCTCCCCTTGTCCCACAAGGAATGAAACAAATGGATTTAATTGTAATTTTTTTTTGTCTGTCGTCATGAGCCCCTCACCCATCTGCATTGCCAAAGAATTTCTTAGAGGATGAACAGGTTGGGAAAATGGATTAAAGTACTGGGAAAAAAAAAAAAAAAAGGACCAGGCAATCAGTTCTTGGGATTCTACAGAGCTTGCTTTAGGGAAGATCCAAAATAGCCCAAGTGTCCAGGGCTGGAGCTGGGGAAAGGAGAAGGGGGCAGGGTTCTCATCGGCTGCTGGAGCTGCTCCAATTCTTGCTTCCACTGAAACCCTTGGCAAAATTCCCATTTCTTTAAAGACTGTTGGCATGAGGGGCTCCTGTGGGGCCAGATCCTGCAGAGGGTGAGGTCACAGGGCTGCTGAATTTCACCCTGCAAGGGTGGCAGGATCAGGCTGTGGGTGATGCTCTTGGGCTGCCATCAATGAGCACAAACCCCTAAAGCTTTGGGGCAGCACAAGACTGGGTGCAATCCTGTCACTGCTTCCTTTCCAACCCTTTTATTATTCTGTTGTTGTTGTTAATGTTCCTGGGATCTGGTTCATGCTGGTGGGTTAAAAGGATTCACATGCTCCTTATCAGCACTGATCTGCAAGGTGACTAATACTGAACTGCCTCAGTGCTGGAGAAAATCCCTGGTTTGTTCCTCAGCTTAAACCTGGGATTTGGTGCTGATTTTTAATGCAAAAGTAGCTCTGCAGTCATAGCCCAGCTCTGGGACCCGTGATGGCTCAGCAGAGCTTGGCTGGTTTGGGTTTATTTCATATAATTTCTTGTGATAATTTTTATTGGTACGTCCTTGGGGGAAAAAAAAAAAACTCTGAAGAAGTGGTTGATCAACAAGTTCAGCACCATAAAACTCTTGCAGCCATGTGGTTTCTAATTGCTGTTATAAACTTTCACCTCTCATCCTGCACGCTGTGGAGAGGAGGGAATTGGGCAGATCTCATTTGCTGAGATCATCAGGCCACGCTCACCAAAGTCCTGCCCTCCTGCCAGGGGCAGCTTAGAAAAGTTGGAATTGAAGTTTTAATGGTGGTGAAGTGGTGTAAATGCACAATAATCCCTTTTAGGTTCTTCTGCGTTGCTTTTAGGGGTGTAATTAAGATAATTTGGCCTGAAGAGCTACAAATTAGACACTTTTTTTTTTCTCCCAGTGTGTGTCTAGAACATGAGATGTGGATAATTTGAAGCAGTTGGTGGATTCCACGTGCCTTCAGACTTCAAGCTCCTTGAATTAGCCAAATCTGCCCAGCTGGTGTAATTTGTGCTTTTCTTTAGAGCTTTGCTCTGTTCCAGCCTTGAAGTAGGCTTGTGATGGAAAAGAATAAAACAACTCAGATCTGATTCTTCATCAGGAGATGTGATCAGTGTGGAAAATCAGTGAAATCTGAGCTCCACAGAAATCAGAACAACCACTTCAGCTGTGTCTGTGTCTCTTTCCTCCTGTCATTGATTGAGAATCTCTGAAGTGACATAAATATACTTCAAACAAAACAACCACTGGTTTTGGCCAAAAGACAAGGTTCTCCCTGGAATCCTCCAGGCCAGTTCCTGCACCCAGCACAAAGATCCTTTAGCAATAACAATATGTGTTTAACAAAGGCCTTGCCACAAACCCTGTGTGTATCACTGGGTGTATGATTTATTCCGTTTTTGCTTGTATAAATGCATGACTGACTTTATTCAGGAGAACCAGTTGCCCAACCCTGTGTCTGGGTAGCTCTGAAAGCCTCTCTGTAAAGTTTTCAGAGAGGACACATAATCAGCAAGAGTAATATTGTGGGAGCTCTTACTTAGGGCATAAAGAGGCAAAATTGTAAAATAGTGGGGGGGAACAGTATCTTGAGGGGAAAAACGTGCTAAGGGAAATACTTAGAGCTGTTTCAAGCTGTGTTTTGCTCACCATCATGACAGCAGGGGCATTCACAGCATCATTATCACACCCTCCCTGCAGCCCAGGGGTTTGTGTCCAGCAGGGAAACTCAGGACAACCAGCCAGGAATTGGGATGGGCTGTAAAAGCAGAAAGTTCACCAGGGTGCTATTTAAAAACGGATTTTTACCACACACTCAGCAGCAGGAGCCACGTGGGACCATGGACAGGGAAAGCCGTTGGGTTGTGAATTTTGGGTGTGGAGGTGCATTTCCCCCGTTTTTATAACCCTTAAAAAATCCTCTGGTTCCAACCCCTCAGTGAGAGGTGTGAGAGCCAGAGGGGCTGCTCCAGATAGAAATGCAAAATCAGGTGAGTTACTTTTCATCCCGTGGTGGCTCCTGAGGCTGACAAAACGTTTTGTTCTCAGTGTTTCACAGTGAGTTTTTGAGTGGTTTTTTGCCTCTCACACTTGGCTTTCCAAGGAGGCATCAGGGCAGGGGATGCAGAACGGGGGGATGCTCTGCACGTTTGGCAAATTGCAAGTGGAGACTGAGTGAGTGGTAATGTCAGGAGAGAGGTTTCAGCTGCAAGGCTGCTTTAGAAGTGGCAAACATGCAGAGTTTGTATTCATTTTCAGGCGGGAAAAAAAGGAGAAAAAAAAAAAAAAAAGAGAGGTTTTTGCCCTTACCAGATGGTCTCCAGCAGAAACAACTGGAGAGACTGGTGACTTGTCAAAATCAATCTTCCACATGATCTGCTGATAGTCTGGGAGGACTGGGAATTTTCTGGTGTTTGGGCTAGAATTTGTGTAGACACAAATCTTTTGGAACAGAGGGAAGAGGGACAGGAGGGAGATCTCCCTGTTCAGCATCAAGTGTCCCATTTATTAGCAGCCTGGGGAAGGGCACCAGACACTGCAGAAAACGAGACCTGAGAATTGATGATTTTTTTTTTAAGTCTGACCTGAGTGCACTTGGAGGAGATTTGTCACACCCTGAGCGGCTAAAATTCAGGAAAGGGCTCAGATTATCTGTGCAGCATAAAAAAATCTAAGCCAGGCTTTGGTGGGGAGCAGGATTCAGCTGGGTTTTAGGAATGCAGGAGGTCACACCCTGCCCTCAGACCAGGTCAGCACCAGCGTGGCAGTGTCACTTCTGTGCTGCTGTCACTTCCCCTGCTGCATCACCCTGCCTCAGGGGACATGGATTTGTCGTTTTCCAATGCCTGGGAAAGGCTGTGGGATTAAATATAGCCCCACTCCCTGCTCTCATCAACTTTCTCTCTTCTGTGTTGGAAAGAAGAGGAAAGAGCTTTGCGAGAATCAAACTCTAGGAAATGCAGCCAAGAAAAAATCCCAGGTCCCGGGCCAGAAGCACAGACTACAGGAGCTGGAGGTGACTGGAGAGCCCAGAGCAGGAGGGGCTGGAGCTGTGCCCCAGCAGGATGGACAGACACACAGACTGGCCTGTTCCAAGGCAGGGGTTTGTCCCCCTGTGCTGCCCTGTGCAGGTTTCCCTCTGTGGGTGCAGCTTCTCCACACTCCCTGCCCTCCACGCTCCCAGATGTTCTCCAGAAGTCACAACTCCCACAGCTTCAGCTGGGTGGGACCTCAGCCAAGAGGGGAGATGCTTTTGCCTCTGAAAATGAGATCTCAGAGGGCTGCAGGGGCAGAAAACCCAAACATTTGGGTCTGTGAGAGGTCTGTTGGCATCACAGGGATGTGATGCCAACCCTCAGAGTGGCATCCACCCAGAGCTCCACAGCTCCTGCCATGGCAGGAAGGTCCTGGGCACGGCTGGAGAAGGCTGCTCCCCACCTGAGCAGCCTTTTTGTTACCATTCCTTTTTACAGAATGAGCACCAGGGATTTCTCTGAGCTGATTCATCTCCCTGGGCACATCCATCACCTTTCCTGGGATTTTTTCTACTTCTGTTGAGGTTGGGATTGAAGGCACTTGAGAGGATAGTTTATTAAGTAGATGTTTTTTATTTAGATAATTTATTACTGTCTAATTATTAGATTATTTATCATCAGGTAATAATTTATCATAATTTTTTTTTTATTTAGATGTTTATTATTTCTTATCTATGATACAGTCTGACAGCAGGGAGTTTTGTATTCTTTCACTAACAAGGCACACAATGGTTCACAATCTTTCACTACAAGGTTTTTTAAGGCTAAACTATTTAATCAAGAAATTATACTTAAATAATTTTCACTTTTAACTTAATAACTAATCACTCAAAGCCCACCACGCAGACTTTTCTGTTTAATTACAAAATACTACTCAAACTCTTGAAGAAGAAGGTAAAGAAGAACAAGTAGCTACTTGTTCTACAAGTAGCTTTAAAACTTCTATCTTGTCCCATATATATTACTGTATTCAAAAACTTGAAACTCTTAAGTTTTCTATTTTGTGATATTACACACTTCTAATTGACTACACACCTGTAATCTTAGTGTTATCAATCAATTTTGGAAGTTTTTTTCATGGCTTCAGGTCAAATGCAGTGTTCTCCTGGGGGTTAGAGTCTGTCAGCACAGAAAATCTAAAATTCTCAGTATCCAGAACTCTAACATAGGGAGAGTTCATTCATTAGCACTCAGGAAGGGCCCAGGGGAAGGTTTTAAGGAGATTTTCGAGGAGGGAATGAGCTCCCAGAGACACTGGATGCTCTTTACATCATTATAAAACCCATTTATTTGTTAAATGGGGCAATACCAGGCTGCTTCATCACTGCTAGAAAACCCAAAAGCTCCTGAAGCTGTAAAAGAAAAGTTGCATGTTGAGGTTTTTGGGGATTTTTTTTTGTTAGGGTTGGGATTAAATGTGTGAGATGGTATTTTTTTTTGTTTGTATTTAGATGTTTATTAGTTTTTATTTCTATTATAGTTTTATAAATGGTGAGTTTTATAGTTTTATATTATTAAAATAAGTTTAAAAAACTGAGTTGTATTTTTAAAGTTTTTTAAGGATAAATATTTTAATTAAGAAACGTAACTTTCTGAGGATGAACCAGTAACTTTCCCTCTGATGAGGATGTTGTTAACACAGCACAAATATTTTCCACCCCAAAACTTCAGCTTTCTTAGGAGCATCCCCTTACCTGGGGCTTTGAACCAGCTCAGCCTCATGAATAAACCTTAATGAGGGGAGAGCTATAATAGCAAAGAACCTCTGATTAACACTTGCCAAGCTGCACAAAAATAAATATTCTCTGTGAACAAGGCCTGACCTGCTGGGAGCAAGCAGGTGAGGTGGAGAGGAGCAAGCAGATGTGAGATTTCCTTGCTCTTCCAGCCCTTGCCTCTGCTATTTTTGCCCCCAGTGCCCTGAGGTCAGTGCAGCCCTGGCTGGAGGCTGGTGGGGGCGGCATCAGCCCCCAGCTGGGGCATTTGGGGCTGGTTGGTTTGTGGAGTGAATTTTGGGAGGTTTTTGTGAGCAGGGATGTGTGCTGTGGGTTGCTCAAGGCTGCAGAGCTTGCATTAGTGCTGCTTTGCTGGCACTTTATTGGGGTAGATCTTATCTCCAGCACTGACTGTTACAGATATATATATTTTTATATATATACTTATAAATTTATATTTATACTTATATATTTTAATGTAAATTTATAAATTTTAATATTTATATTTGCATATAAATGCCCATATATATGTGTATATCTGTGTGTATATGTATATATATATGTGTGTATATATAAATATATGTATATATGTGTATGTATATATATAGTGTATATATATACTTATATATTTATATTTATACTTATATTTATATTTATATATTTTAATACACATTTATAAATTTTAATATTTATATTTATATATATATGCCCATATACATATATGTATATATATGTGTATTTATATGTGTATATATAAATATATGTGTATATATATTTGTGTGTATGTATATATATACATATATATACTTATATATTTATAGTTGTAGTTAATTTATATTTATACATTTTAATATACATTTATAAATTTTAATATTTCTATTTGTATATATATGCCCATATATATGTGTATATCTGTGTATATACAAATATATGTATATATATGTGTATATATATATATGTAGGATTTCCAGGATGTAAAGCCCTATTCTTCTACAGGAATTTTAGATAGAGACCCTGATGTATTTTAAATTAACACCATCGCTTTTTCAGTCAGCTGCACCAGTAGATATTAACAGATTTAAATTACTCCAATAGTGGCATTAGGTGGATTTCTCCCCCCAGCAGGGCAGTCCCTAACTCTTAATTTCACTGTTTGCATTGGGAGCTGGAGGTTTACACTTCTGTAAATCTGCTTGGCACTTAAATTCTGGTGTTTGCACAGAATTGTGAGTATTTTCTAATTCAGAACCAAACTGGTGTTATTTTTTGATACATTTCACTAATGAGCTGGGTGGGTGGGTGATGTGGTTTTGATAAACTCTGCTGGTTCCACGGCCTGGTTCCATTGATTTGCATCAATTTAGAGTGGAGAAGAGGCCAAAGGAATTGAATACAGAGATCCCAACTCTGTTTGTCGAGCCACCACCCCCATGATCCTGTTCTTTTTTCAGCAGGGGTGTTCATCCTCCTGTATCAGCTCCACAGGTTCTTTTATCCTCATTTCTGTCATCTCATCAAGAGTCATGGCGAAAAAAAAAATCTATTTAAACACAATTCCTGTCTGGAGGGCAGGATGTCAATACCTGGTGTCTCCTTTTGAGAGCTGAAATCCATTGGGTGTCTTTTGAACAGGCATATTTGAGGCTCCAGCCTGGATTCTGGGTTTAACAGATGTTCCAATTAATCCCTGGTGATCTGGAACATCCCCACCAACATCTGAGCAGCATCCCCAGGGCTCTCCCAGATGTCACTGGCTGTCACAGATGCTCAGCCTGGCAGCTCCCTTGCAGGTGGGATTCTCCTGGCAGATCAGGACATGCCAATTTTGGCATTTTTGGTGTCTGAGTGACCAGGATGGTCACTGAGCTGCTGTGGGGTCAGCAGTGAGGACAGGGTCAGTGCTGCTGACCACTTCCAGGCCACTGGATGGATAGAAAAATATCCCCACATCATCCCGTGGCAGAGAGGGAAGATGCAGATGCTCTGTGGGGTTGGAAGGAAATGATCTTGAAGGTCCCTCTCAACCCAAACCATTGTAGGATTCTGGGACCTTGTGATGCTGTGAACACCAAAATTAAAGTTACCTCATTCTGCACCTTGCATAGGCACACTGGCACTTCATTCCTTTGGCAGATACCTCTCTTTGGAGATCTTAAGCCTCAAACTGGTTTCTTGTGTGGTGTAAGAGTGAAAAAAAATGAAGGAAATTTCCTCCATGCTGAGCTCTTCCCTGCAGCCTGCTTTCTTCCTTACCCAAAACCAGGTTTTATTTCATCTCTCCCACGTGGCAGCTCAGACTTTGAGGAACACACATCCCCTTGCCAGGCAGGAAGGAAATGAAATCAAATTAAATGTGCTGCTTGTGATCACCACCACCCCTGAAAAAAAGGACATCGCATACAGCTCTGCACATCTGCACCAAAATGAAAAGCAGCCTCAAGGCTGACCCTCAGCATTGTTATGCACTTGGAAACGGCCAGGATCCAAACCCTGCTGGGGATTACACCCCTGCCACCTTTGTTTTGCCACATCCACCTCTCATTTTTGGTGAATGTGGTGATTATTGTTGTATCTTCTACCCCATCCATTTGTCAGGGGAAAGGGGAACTCATTCATCCTGCACATGTACTTGCTTTTTTTCTTCTTTTTTTCTTCTTTTTTTCTTCTTTTTTTTCTTCTTTTTTTTCTTCTTTTTTTTCTTCTTTTTTTTCTTCTTTTTTTCTTCTTTTTTTCTTCTTTTTTTCTTCTTTTTTCTTCTTTTTTCTTTTTTTTTGTCTTTTTCTTATTTTTTCTTCTTTCTTCTTTCTTTTCTTCTTTTCTTTTTCTTTTCTTTTTCTTTTTCTTTTCTTTTTCTTTTCTTCTGTCTTTTCTTCTGTCTTTTCTTCTGTCTTTTCTTCTGTCTTTTATTCTTTTCTTATTTTTTTAAATTTTTTTATTTATTTATTTTAAGTCACCTTTCACTGCACTCAGGAGTTTCCTGAGTGGAGATTAAACCTGTGCCTGGTTTAAAGTAGCTAAAGTCACTTCATCCTCCTCACCATCAGTGGCTGGGCTCACTCCTGAGCTGTCCCTGACATTTTTTGGCTGCTTTTTTTTCCCCATGTAATTTGGGATAATTCAGCAAGGAATGATGTGGCTGCTTTGCTGCCCTTGCTGAGCGTGTGCTGGGAGTTCTGTGGAGGGGTGATGAGTTTTGGGATTCCCTTCTTGAGAGCTTCTGGGGTTTGCCTGTTGCCCTGGGATAATTCCAAAGCAAAATGCAAATGGCGGAAGAGTCAATTTACATTTTTCCTTCCACATCAGCATCCATCTATTGGGTTTTTACCATTTTCATCCTGCTTTTTGTGAACAATTGGGTTTTCACTTGTTTCCTTCCACACCTCCATCCATCTATTGGGTTTTTTACCATTTTCATCCTGCTTTTTGTGAACATTTGGGCTTTTCACTTGTTTCCATCCACACCTCCATCCACCTATTGGGATTTTACCAATTTCATCCTGCTTTTTAAGAACATTTGGACTTTTCACTTGTTTCCTTCCACATCAGCATCCATCTATTGGGATTTTTTACCATTTTCATCCTGCTTTTTATGAACAATTAGGTTTTCACTTGTTTCCTTCCACACCTCCATCCACATATTGGTTTTTTTACCATTTTCATCCTGCTTTTTAAGAACAATTGGACTTTTCATTTGTTTCCTTCCACACCTCCATCCATCTATTGGGATTTTTACCATTTTCATCCTGCTTTTTAAGAACAATTGGGCTTTTCCAGCCTGTTTTCACAACAGGAACATGCTGTCTTTTTGCTTGACATCCTCAGAGGCAGAGAAAAATGCTGTTGAGAGATCTCCCAGCTTTCCAGAGCACCAAGAGGAGTCCAAGCACTACATGAGGAATTTCTGACATGCTCAAATGTTGACTGCAAGGCTGAGTGCATTTTTTGGGGGGAGGATATGACATTAAACATGTCTGCAATTGGGGGTCTCAGTCATGCACTTAATTCCAGTGATCCCTCTCAAGTAAATTTTCCACCCCTTCTGCTCTTTGCTCCCTGACTCTCTTTGGACAGTTTGGTTTTTTGCAGAGTTTCTCTGTGCAAAGTTGGTTTTTGTTTTTTTTTTCACCTGCTGGAAGTGATGCTCTGTGGTTGGGGCACAGGAACTGTTCCAACAGTTTTGTTTTCAGCAGCATCTCCAGCAAAATTGAGCTTTTTTCCTCCTTGCCCCTCTCTCTCTCCTCCCTTTCCAGGGAATTCACACAGCACTGGGTGTATCAAAGGCTTATCTTTGCCTCTTTGTGTGCAAGGCAGATGAGGAAAGGTTTTATCAAGAGAAATAACAGCTTCCATTGGAACAAAATGGATATTCATATATATGTATATATATTTATGCTTATAAAAATGTGTGCTTTCAGGTGTAGCAATACTTCCTGAGGGATAAAAGAGGAAAAAAAACATTGCTGTGGATTTAGCCTGAAAATCAGTGCTTACTAAGAAGGTAGAATACCTAGATTCATGTGTGATCCAACTGGATTTTTTCTTTTTCTGTAAAACTGTAAGTCTGTACAAGTTTTGGATACCCAGGTGTTAAATGCATGCTTAATTTCTGTAAAAAGGATAAATGAAGGTGCAGAGTACTAAAATAATGGAGGGAACAATATAAAATGTTGTATATAGAAGCAAAAAAATCCATTATGACATCAGAGTGCTGGTTGAGGAGGGTGTCCTGTGGCAAAACCATCGCTCCCATCCTTCATGGCAGCCACAGATTTACAGCCAAGCTCCTAAATTAACATTCCTGGCCCTTGTGGGCACTAAACCCCTCAAACTCCATGGAGATGTGGATTTTTATGTCATGCCACAATTTCCTTCCCACCTGCTCACTCCAGGCTGCCCCAGAGGTGATAACTCTTCACATCCCCACCAAGGGCTGCTGGTCCCACCAGCTTCTCCTGCCTGGCTGATTTAGTCCCTGCAGGTGCTAATTGCTCTTTTTTGATTTTTATTTCTGTTATTAAAAACCTTGACAGAACTCAGAACAGGTTTTTCAGACCCATGAAAAGCATAGCTGGAAATTTCCTCGCTGTGTTCCAGGGGTAAAGAGCTTTAAAAGCTTTTTTTCTGCCTCTGGCTGTGCTAGTCAGTCAAATAAAAAATACTGTGGGTCATATATCAGCAGTCAATCATGGCTGGAAGAGCACTTAATAAAACTCTGCTTTGAGATGTTGCTTTTAGAGATCCATTCATCTTGGTCCCTACTTCTTTTGGAGATGCTTCACTGGTGTCTGCCAGAGGCTGAAGGTGCTCTGGAAGTGTGTGCTCTACGCTATAATCAAATTTATACACCAGGAGGAAGGGACTTCTGGTGTTGGTGTATTTGTTCCTGCCACCTCAGCTGTTGTTTTCATTTAGATCTTACAGACTTGGGGATACAATAATACTTTATAAATATTTTTTATTTTTCAAAAAATTATTTTATAAATAATTTTATTATAAAAACTTGTGAATTTATATTATATTATTAATATATTAGTAGTTAATGTTTGAGGAAGTTAAGGTAATATATTTAAATATTTATGTACTATTAATAATAGTTATTATTTATTATAATAGTTTTATTATTTTAATAATTTATTCTTATTTGTAGTTTATTTATTATTTTAACAGTTTAAATTTATTAAACTAGTATAGTAAATAATATTTATTCATATAATATCTGATTAATAAGTAATAACTATTATAAAAAATAATAAGAACAATTACTAAAATAACTATTAAAGTTAAAAAATTAAAGTTACCTCATTCTATTAAAACTATTAAAATAAATATTAAATTATTAAAATAAATATTTGTTATATTAAATAACAAGAATAATTTTATTATATTAAATAAGAAGAACAACTTTTCTCCTTAAATTGTCTGCCAACACAGGGCTCCCATTTTATCCATAAGTTATTTACTTTAATTTTCTTAAAATCCACCTTTTTTCTATGCTGCTTTCACTGGAAAGCTGTTCCCAGAGCCAGACATGTCTGATGGTTAATCTGTGTTATCCAAGCCCTGATGGTTTTGTAGACAGAAAAGGAAATTAGAGTTGGAACTCACTTCTTTGGGTCTACTTGACCTGAGCCTTAAGGGACCAAGCAAATATCTGGAAATCTTTTTAAACCCAGCCACAAAGCTGAAGCTTTGGTTGCCTGTGCAAATTTGTTTGCTGAGTGTTGTTGTTACAGGGAGGTGGAACAAAGGCAGGGATTTATTGAGGGGACATCTTCCAAAAACCACAATTGAGTTGTGGAAGAGGAGCAAAGTAAAGGGCTGAGGAAAGGTGGTGTTTTCCTGAAGGGAAGACCCCTCATGTGTGATATTTGCTGGGTCCCCAGAATGAAGGAGGAATTGAGAATCTGACTCCATGTTCTTAGAAGGCTAATTTAATATTTTATATATTTTTACATTATATTAAAGAATACTATACTAAAACTAAAGACTAGAGAAAGGATACTTACAAAAGGCTTAACAAGATACTAATGAAAAACTTGACTCTCCAGAGCCTTGACACAGCTGGACTGTGATTGGTCATTAAGTTAAAACAATTCACATCAAACCAATCAAACAATGACCAGTTGGTAAACAATTGTCATTGTAAATGACAATTGTAAATTGTCATTGGTAAACAATTGTTCAAACCACATTCCAAAGCAGCAAAACACAGGAGAAGCAATCAGATAATTATTGTTTTCATTTTTCTCTGAGGCTTCT
>JAWMQZ010000118.1:2989976-3027001 GCA_035584835.1 Tangara arthus
TTGGCCTCCATCTTCTGCTGTGATGTTGGCACTTACAGATTGGTTTAGAGTAGAAGCTCACTGTCTAACACAGGTGACAGGTATTGGAAAGTCATAGTAAGCATTGTACACGTAGTTTTTAGTACAAAGACATAACACCACCTCAGGGGCAGGCAGAGTGCCTGGAACTGTCCTGCTGGATGGACCTCGGCAGGGAGGAAAAAATTTTTTATAGATAAGAAACAATGAACAACCTTGAGACCGAGAAATGAAGAGCTCTGACTCCTTCTTCAGGTGCCAGGCTGGGAAAAGAGACTTTGAACAATCTCGGGGTCACTCTGACCAGCGAGAGATCCCGACACCAGGGCCCTGTCCAGGTGCTGGCAGAGAAGTGGGAGGTAAGAAGGATGGTCACCTCCCTGCCAGCCACCCCAGAGTGGTTCCTGCTGAATGGGTTGATCAGCTGGGGGCAGTGCCTCGCAATGGGACACTTCTCCCACTGACAGGGAGGTTTTAAACTAGGACAAGGTGTGATGCAGAGCTGGGAACAGCTCCCTTTGGCACATGGGGGTTTTTGCAGGCTGGCAGCCCTGGCCATGCTCCTGGGGCCAAACACCCTGCAGGAGGGGTATCAGTGCTGTGCACTCAGGGGGATTGATTTCAGTGAACTTCAGAGAGGGTGAGGAACTGTAACACCACACAGGAAGGAGCAAAACACATCCAGGAGAGGGCTGCTGGGGCTGGGTTTTGGAAGAGGCTGCACTGCAGCTGCTGTGCACTGCCTTCAGTCCTGCCTCTCTCTGAGGAGGGGAGTGCTGGCAGGCTGGCATGGGTTGCCCAGGCAGATCCCCCTCTGTGCCCATCCACACAATCCCTGCGGGGCTCTTACCACACTTGGGACTTCCTGCGGGGCATCCCGTGCCGGTGCCACTTCGAGTGCGGGGTGAGGTGGTAAATCAGCTGCCTGCAGATCCTGTCTGAGGATTTCCAGGGGTCATATTCCTGAAAGCAAAGGGACAACTTAGACTGCCTGCACCACGGCAGAACATGAGAAAAGGAGGAAGGCAACGGAAGATGGCAAAGGAATAAAGATGGCAGTGGAGCAGGGTCATGTATGTAAGGGAGCAGATGAAGAGAAGAGAGAATGAAAGAGGAATGGTGAGAAGGCCTGAGATGCCAACTGCTCCTGGGGTGGAGGAGGAGCAGGAGTAGTTCTCCACTGCCAAGAAGAACCCCAGCCCAGCCAGCATGTTCCTGCCCAGAGCAGGGCTACAATTTCCCCAGCTACCCAGGAACAAGTGAAACTCAGAAGAGGGGATCATTTTCTAGGGCTGAGGCAGGGGTGACAGACAATGCTCTGTTTCAGGGACTCCTGTGCTGCCAACTCCTTGTGTTCCAGGACAGTGCTGAATTTCCATTAATTACCCTGCTGCTGTGCTTCCCCAAACTCTGTCTCTGGACTATCTGATACCCTGATGTGGAAAGGTCAGTAAGTGGCACCCTTGCCCCATCCCCAAGGTGCTTCTTGCTCCTCCTGCAGTAACACACTGACTCCACAGCCTCCTGTGCTCTAGCTGGGAGATGTCAGGACAGGAAACTTAGTCCATGGTCCATCTTACTTCCTTGCAGTCCACTCTGCCACAGGAGGTTTGAGTTTGGGAGCTTGCAATGGCAGCAGTTCCCTCCCGCCCCTGCACTAACTCGTCAGGAAAAGAAGGCACCCACATGGTTGCTGCCTTCCTGGGTTATTTTTGCACATGTTCTTTAGTGCCATGACTTGGAACAGAACCTCTTCCTCTGCTGAAGCAGAATGGCAAATGGCAGCTGCTGAAGGCTGGGACTTCTGCCTTCCCTATTGTATTTTCCAGTTGCTGTCAGACACCTGCATTCCCAGCCCTCAGCCCTCCAGCCATGGTGCCACATGTGCAATTAGGGATTTGATAGGTGAACACCCAGTAAAGCTGTCAGGGAATGCACTGATTTATTCCTTACTGTGAGCAGTTAAAGCACTGCACTGGGGGCCCACAGCTGCTCAGCAGTCCCTGAAGCAGCTGAACTCCCCAGGGATGCACTGCCAGCATGTGGCAGCTCTCCTGCGCCAAGGGGAGAGGGATCCCAGCCTTCTGCTCAGCTCAGCATCCCCTGATCCCCATCCCAGCTTCCCTAGGAACCCCATAGGGACTGGCCCATGCCTTTGGCTTAGGTGCCTTGTTCTGGACTCCTGCTGTGCTGGCAGGGCTGCAGCTGGCACTCTGCTGTCACCTACAACAGCAAACGTGTCCAAGCGGGTGCACGTGCACAGAGGCTCCAGTACAGCAGCTGGCACAGAGCCCTGCGAGTGATGGTTGGCTCCCAGCTCAGAGTTACCCTCCTGTTCTTTCCTGTGTCCTCTCTGATTTAATTTCCACTGACAGACTGGGAATTGCACTCAGCCTGCTTGCCTGTAATGCAGTTACACCCACCAGATGCTCAGCCAGGGTTGGAGAGGGGACGTGGGCTGGCATTGTTCCGGGAAGGGCGCTGGTGCTGTAAGAATACTGAATTTCTACAAGAATTTAATTAAATCATTAAACCTCTGCTGGCTTTGAAGGGCAACTCAGGTGCTCAACATCTTCCCTAGGAATGGGGAAAACAATTTCTTATGTAATGGTACGTGTGTTAGTGCATCCATAAGGCATGAAACTAGAGAGGGGGGATAAGCAGGTGTATAAAAATGGCAATGTGTTATCTGCCAAACACAGGGGTACTGGATTAGAGCAAGGTCCCCTCCTGCTGCCTGCCCTGAGGGGCACTGCACAGCACAGCCTTGGAGAAGGTCTGGTGGAACAGCTGGAGATGAGGTCAGGTGAAGCGTGGTTAAAGAGATACCACTGCTACAACCAGCCCTTCCTGCAAATGCTTACATGAATTACACAGACATTACTCTTGGAAAGAGTTTTGTTTTTTTTTTCCAGGCTGTGCTGCAGCCTAATAATGATGATTAAACTTTGGCTAAATGTGGTTTGTCTATTGAGACATGACTGGTTAATTGTTATCAGTGAGCCTCAGGAGATGGCAGAACAAGGTTAGAAATGCCACTAATCTACACCAGGCATTCAGTGTATTCCCTGGGGCACTGCTGCTTGCTCTGAGCTCTGTGTTCTTAATATCTCTCTTTGAATAAAGAAATTCACTCTATTCCTCTCCTTATAAAGCAAACATGACACTTGCCAAGCCTAATGAGCAAATGGGTACATTGCAAATCCAAGTGTCTGTGGTGGCAAAGGGTAACAGAAATAGATGCTGGTTGTTGCAGTGGGACTGGGGCATCTGTGATGTTTGTCTGTTCTCAGCCCTGCCTTTCTGCTCTGCTCTCCTCATCCTCTGAAGGAAAGTGCTGGAGCATGCAGGGATACTGTGCACAAAACACATTTACTTCCTGGACCCCCAGTGGCAATTTATTCCTGCAGCACCATTCTCTACAGGGAACTCTGAGAGTTTATGGGGGGAAATAATGCTGGGTTGAGGTAGTTACAGATGGCAAAGGGCCCAGGAAGAGAGAGGTGGTTTTCCTGCAGAGATCTCTGCTCTCCTCTGCAGCTCCAGGAGCCTCCCATGAGCTCTAATTGCTTTGAACCCCTGTGATACCACTGATTATGGTTCTCTGCCCTGTCACTAAGTTTACTATGGGCACAAAAAGTTATTTCCTAATATCTGTGCATACAGTCATCCCCTCCTTCAGCTGCATTCATGTTCTGAGGTAGTTTTAACTGATTTCTACAGAAATATGCCCCACCATCCACATGCTGCCCCCCCAGGGCACACTGTGCCTGGCTCTGGAGGATTGACTGCAGCACCAGCTGCCCCTGTAGGGCTCTCTGCATCAGTGCTGTGCCACAAAGCAGTCACTGAGCTGAGGGAGAATTCACCTTTTTGGGACACTGCAGATCTCTGGCAAGGCTCATCAGCAGGTCATGGGAGATGGGATCCACCAAGTTGAGGAAAGTTGCATTTTTGTAGAGCACTTCATTGAGAAATGTTCCTTCCAGTCCCAGGTCCTACAACAAAAACAGACAGACAGGCTTCCTCAGAGCTATATCCATGGGATGTTCTGAAACCAGAAAGTAAATCTGCTGTGGTGCCAGCTGGATGCCCAGTACAGGAAATTATCCAGCAGAGGTGAAGCAGCCGTGTCTGACCCAGCATTACTGTGCAGCCAGAGAGCTGAATGAGATGTAGTGCTAATTTCAGCTAGTCCACCTTATTTCCACCTACCACAGGAAGGTGAGAATTCTATCATTTCCAGGCTGGCTGGAGCCTGGAGAGAATTAACTTGAGAGAAACACAGTTTTGTCAGCTCTATGTGTGAATCTGCTGAAGAAGCCAAGCAGGAGGGCTGGCTCTAAAGCTGCTTCTCCAATCTCAGCTTTTCTGGAAGAATCAGACCTTTCTCAGGTATTTAGATGCTGCCATATGCCCTGGTGGTGGCTGGCTGAGCAGTAGTCCTGCCCACCTGTGTGAGTTGAGTTGTGCTGTGAATTTCTCAGGATGGGGTGCAATGGTAAATTTAGAGCTGGCTTTACACCACAGTTAGAGGAGCTCCTCTTCCATCTTCCACAGTGTGAGTTAGGGCAACATCTGTGGTCCATGCAGTTTATCTGTGTGGACCAGGGGATGGGGCACCTTTGAAGGAAACCTCAGCATCTTTGGGAACAAAAAGCCTTCCCAGGGCCAGATGGATAATACTGGAAAGAACTAAGCTGTTTATTGCTAAGGGGAAAGCAAAGAGCTAATATATTGACACAGTTATTACAATAAAAAGGTACCACAGAGCTGTGAAAAACAAACAAAATTTTAAAAATTGTGGGAAAGAGAGATCACATATTCACATATGAAAAAATACCCTTGGAGTAGAGAAGTAGAGCAGAAAAACTCTCTAGTAGGGGTAGTGCTGGGTCTGATTCAGTTGATAAGGAGGGCTCAGCTAAGGGAGGAAACAAGTCTTTTCCCCATTCTGTATGCAGCTGACAGGAGAAATGAATAAGCAAATGGGTGCCCCATATGTTCACACTGCTCTACTGAGTGTGTGTTTCAGGCACCACCCAGTGACTGGGAGCTAAAAAAAAAAAATGGAGTGAGAAGGGGGGAAAAATCTGGATGTATGCACATACATGACCAGCAGGGACAGGGCCATGGCTGGCAGAGGTTTGGGATCTTAACTCCAAGCACCAACCAAAGCCAGTGCTGCATCCTGCTCTGGATCTGCTGGATTGAGCAGAAAGCACAATCCCAAAGAGACCCTGGCTAGAGACACAGGAAGGGAGAATAAATGAAATACTTTACAGCCCCATCACTCTGTGTACACAAATGACACCTGTAAGCAGGCAAGGGACCCAAGCGGTGGATCAGTCCTGAAGGACAGACAGCCGCAGCTGGACATGGGCCAGGAGCCTACCAAGGCATCATGCCAGTGTCTCCCTTAACCATAAGGCTTCAGGGAAGTGGAGCCTCCCACACCAAGTGTAATGTGCACAGATGAAGAAAGCTGCCTGAGGATGGCATGGCTGGGCATGCAGCAGTGGATGTCAGAGCAGTAATTAAACTCCTCCAGTTGGAACTATACCGTTAAGATGAATCTGCATTCCCATTATAAATCCTGCCTGCAAGGGTTTTGTAAGTAATATAGCTGTAAATGTTCACTTCACATTGATATTCCATAAATTCTTAGCCCGGAGGCATTTTTCAGCTCATCTTACTTATTTCCCTCTCTCCCTCCCTCTCCCTCTCATTTCTTGGAAAATTTTGTACCAGCTAAAAGGTGGCTGCAGACAGCAGAATATTATAACTCTTGCCAGTTCACTTGGCTTAGTGCTGTTGTCTTAAGAATGACACTTTGCCAGGGAAAACAGATTATAGCAGACTTTCTGCTGGTGTAAGCCTAATGTCTCCCTGGGCTTCAGCTGAGTGATGCCCACCTGGATCAGCAGGAAAGCTGATCTGGCTTCTGCTGGTGGCATTTCTGGGGTAGATGATGTGCAGTGGAGCTGTCCAAGTGTTGATGTACAAAGCACACATGCACCTGCAGTTTGCAGCTGTTCTCCATGCAGTCCTCTGAAACGCCGGGATCTCACACCTCTGTCAGTGGATCTGCTTCTGCCTGCCTTGCTTGCTTTACATTATCACACCCTCTGAACATCCTAGGAACAGTCTGCAGCCCACAGGTGAAAAACCACTGGCAGATCCATCAGCAGGGTACACCTGCAGGGCTGGGCAAGGGGGGTGTGCTGGCAGCAGCAGGAGGCACACAGGGGATCCCATGTCCTCTGCTCTGGCTGAGCTCTCTGCTCACCTGAGCAGGCTGCAATTCCACTCCCACCATTTCTCTGCCTTCCCTGGGGTGTTTGCACCCTGGCCCAAGGCACAGTGATGAGGTGTGGTGTAAATATCCTCCCTGTCCACTCAAGTGAACAAGGAATCTCTCTTTTTCCAGGTAACAAACAGACCCTCACCTGGGACACACTAACCCGTGACTCCCGAGAGCGTGACACTGCCAAGGTAAGGAGGGACAGCTGGGGACCAAGCTGGGGACACAGCTAAGGGGTGAATGTAGCTCTGGAGTGAGGAAAATCTGTGAGTTAGAAAAAAAGGCTGATCTGAAGCTGGCATTGAACACGTGAGGAGGACTGGTGGTGATTACATGACCCCAGCCTGAGGTGTGGTACATATTAGTGGTGTAAACCCTCTGCCTCTGAAACCTCTGAGTGCTCAATGAACCAGAGGCTTTGGGGTGTTGCTGGGTGGGTTCCCATCTTGCTTGGCAGATGATGTGATTACAGGATGCATGTCCCACTGTTCTGTTGTGAGCAGATGGGCAGACAGTCACTGTTTCAACATGGCCAGGCAGAATTGGGGACCAGGAATAACATGGGGAACTGGAGAGGCAGCAGGCAAAACGTGAATGTTCATGGCATGGTAATTCTCAAGCGCAGATGTGGGGAAGCCAGGTGTTTAACTGATCCTGAAAGGAGCTTAGAAATGACCCTCCATTCCATATGGGCCTGTGCCTAGCACTCAAACCCTGCCTGTTCACAGATGGACCTTCTGGAGACCTCCAGGGTCTGTGGAAGGTTTCAGTGCTTCAGTCTCCAGGAGAGGTGGAAATGGCATTCTGTACTTCTGGCCTCTGGCATACCCTAGTAAAGACTGTTCATGGTACATCACCACGTCCATGAGTGGTTGCCTCTCTTTCTTCACAAGCTTCTTGCAATAATGCCTCTCCAAAACTGCCTTAAATCTTATTCAACCCTTGTCTGCCATACTGGTGCACACACAGAGGTTTGCTGTGAGTTTATCTGCCTACATGTGTGACAAGCAGAGTGTGGTGCTGGTATCAATCTTCAAATGAATGCTAAAGTAGTGGGCAGGAGAAGCAGAGAGTTAATTTTTGGTCCTGTGAATTCTTACCTGTGAGTGTGTAACTTCCTGGTAGCCCAGGGCAGCGAGCACCACTGTCAGATGTGCTGTAAAACCCTGGACATGCAGAGCAGGCAGGGCTGTGCATGCAGCTCCCTGCAGCTGGTGGTGTGGGTGAACAAGCATCCAGCGAGCCAGTCCCTGCTCCACTGCACTCACACCCAAAGGCCACTTGCTACTAAGGCACGAGACAATGTACATTCCCAGATGAAGTTAGATGATCCTTATCTAATGGAGCAACATGACAAGCCACCAACTGATGGTGTTTGATGTCCACATCAGAGGTGGGCTTTGTCCCCTGTGCTACCAGTCACAGAGTCGCCTGCAGTTTGGGGCAGCTGAGTTTGGCTGGAAAGGGATGGTAGCAGTGAGTGATGGAGGAGATGGCTCCGTTCCAGCAGCAGGGCTCTGTCCTCAGCATCAGTTTGGCACCACACTGTCTGCACACTGCCTCTTCTGTTCCTGAATGGCGGCAGACTGAAACATGCTCCCACTGATACACTGACCCCTTTACCTCTCCTCTCAGCCTCGACTGTCCCAGAGGTGCCCTCCAAAGCCATTTCGGGGTTTCCCAGACATATCTCAGCCAGGCTGGCTGAGTGGCCATAACGGGATGTGGTGGCAGTGGGGCAGCAGTCGCTTTTTTCTGGAGGGGCATCAATCCTGAGCACACCTTCGGGCTGCCATGGAGGGCTCTGGATGAGCACAGCCCAAGCCCGGATCCCCTTCTCCTGCGTGCAGCCCCAGCTCCCTCCAGCCCCTCTCTGTGCCCCGGCAGCCGGGCCAGCTGGGGTCGGGGAGGCGGCTGGTGCCGCCTGGCACGGAGGGCACCGAGCGGGGCACGGAGCGGAGAAAGGCAGCACAAAGAGCCCCCCAAGGAGGGCTGCACACCCAGCGCCGGGGAGGGGGCTCCTGCACCGCGGCTCCTGCAGCCCCCGGCCCCGCACGGCCCTTTGTCCCTGCCCGGCCCGCATCCCGCATCCCGCATCCCGCATCCCGCCGCAGGTACCTTCCTGAGCAGCCGGAGGATGTGCACGGCGTGCTCCCGCTTGTGCTCCCGGATGGTGGCCTGGATCTCCCGCAGCCACCCCACCCGCCGCACGTAGGGCGCGGGCGAGGCTTTCCGCAGCACCCCGGGCAGCTTCTGCGGGTGCAGCAGCAGCGACGAGAGGTGGAAGTCGCCCCGGCCGCTCTCCAGCCTGCCGGGGCACGGCTCCTCGCCGCTCTCCTCCTCCAGGCTGCTCTGCCGGCTCAGCCGGGAGCCCATGGCCGCGCTCCGCCGCGCTCCGGACCGGGCGGGCTCCGGGCTCGGGGCTGCGGGCCGGGGGAGGCGCCGGGGAAGGCGGGGGGTCCGGGCTGCCCCGCCCGGCCGGCCCCGCCCCGGCTCCCCGAGCTCCCGGGGCTCCGGTGCCGCGGGGCTCTCGCTCTGTGCCCGCCTCCCCCGCGGCCGGGCAGCCCCGCTGCCTCCGCGCCCCCGGCGCCTCCTCCTCCCGGGCTGCTTCTGCCGGGAGATGCTCGCTGGGGAGGACAAAGAGAGACGCGGATGCTGCCGAGACTGCTCCTTCCATCCAGCTATTTTATTCCTGGACAAACTCTTTGAACATCGAAAAGGTTGTCTAGATTAATAGTAGTTCAAAACACACCATCTGCAGGGACTGCTTCTGTGGGCTGTGTTTTCTATCAGTCTGCTGTTGGACCCAGAGGAGGTGTTTTACTAATCTAGAAAGCGGCAGGAATTTTGCCCACCACCCGTCATCTGCAACTGATAGTACGATGCTGGCACTGTTCCTCACCTGCTGTGGGTAGAACTGTTTTCCTTGTGTGCATTCTTCCCTCCTCCAGCAGTGCACAGCAAGTTTAGCACACGCTTTTCCTCAGACAAAATCACTGCCACCCAACAGGATGGGAAAAAGCAAAGCCTGGATCACATCTCCAGCCACCAAGAACTTGCAGGCAGCTCAGTCATGTTCCCAGCACAACCAGTGGCTCAGCCTGCCCTACTTTTTGGAATTGGAGCCATAAGCTGGCTTCTATCAGGACCAACTATCAGCACAGTAAGCCCAGGTGCCCATGGCAGGCTGTGAGTCCTGCATGCAGAGCAGGGGGAGCTGTAATGTGGGGGCACACAGCTGTAGGAACAACCTGGGGTTCCCACTGCCTTGTGCATCCGTGGACAAGCATCATCCAATGCATCTGTGGAAGAATGTTGTGGCTGTTGGGCTCTCACTTTGGGGGAATGGGGATGGCCATGGCTTTTTGAGGTGTAGAGCCTGCAAGGATCATTTTCCTTCTCAACCTTCCTCTGAGCCATGAATGGGGATGGAGGTGTGGATGCTTTGCATCATGACAGCCTCTTTCACATACTCTGCTGGTGATCCCTGTCTGGCTTGAAGAGACAGAGACAAAAAGGGGCTGGACTCTAAAGCAGCCTGGCTAATGCATTAATTTTGTCAGAATGTCTGTGCAACCCTCCAAACCATGGTAGGTGAGATTCTGAAGGCCCTTCTCAGAACTGTCCTCAGCTTGACCAGACAAGAGCCTGACAGTCCATCCGCCCATTGGTCCCCTCCCTGCTCTGAGCACCTGCATGAGGGAAATTAGCATCAACAGATCTTGAGATATGGCTGAGACTGACTCAAGCTAATCCCATTGGGAGGGAGTAGATGCTGAGTAAGGACTTCTGGATCTGGTCAGAGAGCTTTGAGAGGGGCTGGGTCAAGAGAAAATCACTCATATGGGATGCAGTGTTACAGCTGCAGGATTTTCACTGGGAGCAAAGGGAAGGACAAAAAGTGATGGAGCAATGGGTAAAGGTGTCAAAGGAGGGGTCCACGATGGCCTTTCCCTGCTGTCTGGCAACTGAACAGGCTGCCACAGATCCCTGCTCCTGCCTGCCCTGCTCTGAGTGACGCTGAAAGGAGCAGCAGCAATAGAGGATGTGGAACCAGAGGCTCATTCATCAGCAGAATGGCTTTGTATGGCTCAGTTGTCTCACCCCTTATCTCTGAGAGTCAGAAGGAAACACAATCTGCAGTTTGCTCCTAGTGAGGGTGAAACCAGGTGGGTTGTTCTGAGGCAGTGGGAGAAGCAGGGCACACAAGTGGCTCAGAGGATGGCACTGTTACCAGGATACCCCTCCTCTGCACGTGGCTTGGAAATATCCTGCCACAGAGCAAATCCTCTTAACAAACAAACAATTGCAGGGCAGCCCAGCTGTCTCCCGGCTGTGCTGTAGCCCTGGGAGCACTACAATAGCACGGATAATGGGAGCTAATGAGAAACGCACCAGTGCTCCACTTGGCCTCCCTGAAGGAGAATGCCTGGCCAGCAGCTCTCCGGAGACTGAGAGATAATCCTGCCCTAGCTGTGTGTGCCTCCAAAGGGCACATGGCAGGCAGTGGATGTACTTCTATAGCTGAGATGGTCAGCAAGGGGAGGAGGCAGGAGTTTGCTTGGAAAGAGTGGACTCTTCTGTCAGAGTCTGCATCCTCTGGTGCTAATGCAACCCTAGGAGAGAGTGAGCCAGCATGCAAGACCGGGGAGATACCAATCTACAGGAGTGTGCCCACCTTTATTTCATCTCTGCTGCGGTGCCAAGGGCACCCATAAACTTTACACAGAGATAGATCAGCTCAAGAGCTTGTTTGGTACAACAGAGTGGGAGCTGGGGTTTCTCACAAGGACCACAAGCTGTGGGTTTGAGACTTGGAAATCCCATCCCCGTGGGTATTTTAGCACCTCTCAGAAGGATGTTATCTTGTTTCTAAACTGAATGCGGGGTACATGGTGCTGCCAACTGCATCTAGCTGGGTGCAGCATGACTGAGTTAATTTTACCAAAAATTGCTCCTAACATGAGAAATGGGGAAAAAGGAAAGGAGAGATCCTTTCTCTATTCACTCAAATTCTGTGCTATGAGCGCATCTCCTTGTCACCCAAGTGCCCAGGAATGGGAATGTTCCCAGTTCCTTGTCTTTCAGGCAAGTGGGGAGAGCTCAGATCAGTGCCAGGACAGAAGAACAACTGTACAGGATCAGACCACAGGTCTTTTTCCCCTGGGATCCTCAATTAGCAGTGGTTAATAGAGGATGTCCAGCAAGGAGGATAAAACCAGGGGGATGTAGGTCAGTGTGTTGCTGAGTACTCTCCTTACCATCAGCCATCCGCAGTTCAGGAATTTCCTGAGATGTGGATCTCTGCATTTAATAGTCTTTTCAAGTTTTTCCTAAACCCATTTTTGAGCCTGAGAAAATTTTGGGTATCCACAGCAACTTATGGCACTGTTCAGCTGTGTGAAGAAATATTTACTTTGTTCTGAATCTGTCACTCACTGTTTTCATCTGATGCTTTTGTAGCTTAAATATTGGAAGAGGCAGCAGGCAGTCATTCCTCTTTCATTTTCTCTAAGTCGCTCTCAGATAAACCCCTGCTGTGGCCCCTCTCAGGTTTCTGCTTCCCAGATTGAAGAGTGTTGGACTTGTACAGAAACCATTTCATCCTTAACTAAGTCCTTTCCTCTCCTCTAGCCCTGCTGTAGCCTCTGCTGCAGTGGGACAGCAGCCATGGGGCTGCAGCTGCACCCTGGAGCTGCCTGGGAGCACACTGGGTTTGTGATCTTGCTCTGGCTGCCAGCACTCTCCTGGATTTTTTTGATTGTGCTCAAGCTTGAGCTGATGCTTTCACTGAACTCTCCTGCCTTGCTCTTGCTATCACTCGGCCCCTGTGACTCAGTTTCCCATTAGTGGGCCGGGGAGGGGGCAACCACTGCTCACCCCATTTATGAATCCACACTGGCAGTCATGGCTGGGGATTTCCAAGGCCTCATTTCCATGTTGTCCATCCCTGCAGGGTCTGCAGCCTGTGCAGCTGGGTTGGGACTTTGGGCTCCCATCTGTGCCTGGGGAAGGTTGTGCCTTCCTCACTGGCACAGCAGAGGGGCTGCCTGGAGTGTGCACTACCTGATGTGCCCTGGCTCCCCTGTGCAGTGCCAGTGCCAGTGCCAGTGCCAGTGCCATGGGAGTCCCTGCTGCCCTTTCCCCATGCCCCTCTGTGCATTGCCAGTGCCATTGCCAGTGCCAGTGCCAGTGCCATGGCAGTCCCTGCTGGAGCTGCTGCCCTTTCTCCATGCCCATCTGTGCATTGCTAGTGCCAGTGCCAGAGCCAGTGCCAGTGCCATGGTAGTCCCTGCTGCCCTTTCCCCATGCCCCTCTGTGCCTTGCCAGTGCCATTGCCAGTGCCAGTGCCAGTGCCAGTGCCAGTGCCAGTACCATGGTAGTCCCTGCTGCCCTTTCCCCATGCCCATCTGTGCAGTGCCAGTGCCAGTGCCAGTGCCATTGCCAGTGCCATGGCAGTCCCTGCTGGAGCTGCTACCCTTTCTCCATGCCCATCTGTGCAGTGCCATTGCCAGTGCCAGTGCCATGGCAGTCCCTGCTGGAGCTGCCCTTCCCCAGCACAGCCGGGCTGTGGCCACAGTCCCAATGTCCCTGCCCGTCACGGGGCTGCTCTCATTTGTATGCTGGTCAAGCTGGCTTCCAATGACAATCCTAATTATGTTTGCCTTGTGTATGATGGAGGTTGCATTTCTGACTGATTTTGCCGGGCTGGAAGTGTAATTGATTAATTTAGAGTTTAAGAAGGGAAAGAGGATTAAGGCGGAGGTGAGGCTGTGCTGCCAGACGCTGCATTGACTGCTTCACACTTTCACAGCTTCAGCTTTTGTTTGCCTGCAAACCAGCTTGTCTGAGCTCCCAAGTTGTTATTTCTCGTGGCTCTGAGCTTGCTGGCAGATCCCTCAAAGCCAAGCCTCCTGCTGGGAAGGGAACTGCAGCTCTGGAGACATACATGCAAAGAGCTAGTTCAGGCTCCAGATTTAATTCCACTGTATCTAGGGGCAAATGCACTTGGTTTGGCCATGAGCTATTCATGTGGGAACTCCAGATCCCAAATACCTGCAAGCTCTGGACTGAACGAAGCAGCAGACCTGCAGAAGGTCCATCTGTCCATGACAGTGCAGTTTTGGGGAAAAATTCCTCTTAATAACAACCAATAAAGGGATTTCTTCCCTGAAACTGCAGTGCACATGGAGATGGGGAGATACAAGATGAACACAGCATCAGCTGGGCTCTAGGGACTTCCTGCAGCATCACTGCTGGTGGAAGCAGCTGCAGCAGGCAGTCACTGCTGGGGCTCTGCATTTGATGGAGAAATGGTAGCAACAGCCCATGTAGCATTCATTAGGTCTTAAATCTTTTGCTTCTTGCAGCTGAAGCTCTCTTTGCAGCCCACGAGGCCCTGGGTGGTGTTCTGTGTCTGAGGCAGTGATGGGTTTTCAAAAGGACAGAGTTCTGCTATGTAATTATGGACACTGGTCTGGTTATTATTGAACAAATTAATCAAGTTCTTGCAGTGCCCATAAAAGCAGATTTGCTGGGGTGTTTATTGCCTGCATAGAGAATATTAACAACCTGTTACAGTGAAATTGGCCAACACTGCTGTGAGCACAGGGAAGGTCACCAGTCTGCTCCAGTGACACGTGGCATTTCCTTGACTTAGCACAGGGGAATTCTGAGCTTCTGCTGCTTTCACAGTCAGTCAGTTTGGGAACTGAGACGCCTGGAGGATTTCTGTTACCTCCATTCTGGGAGCACACTGCATCCATTTCATTTAGATTAATTTTCTCTTGATTAAATTAAGCTGGGCTGTGAAGATACTGTGAGGTTTGGATTGACAGCCCTGCTCTGAGCTGCTGCAGCGGCTGTGGTGCCTGGCAGAAAGGCAGGGCTGAAAGCACCACCAGAGATGTTCCTCACTGCTCTGGGAGCCGTGGGGCTGGCCAGACCCTCCTGTCCCTGTCAGGAAGGGAATCACACACCTGCATTGTGGGGTGTATCTTCCAGCCCTGTGGGGGCTTGCAGGGAGAAGTGGTGGAAGCTCTGGCTCTTCTCACATTCTGCCCCAGGCTCTCATTTCCCCTCTCTTCCCTTCCACCTTTTGCACCTCTCCACTGCCACCTGGACCTATGTGTGCTTTCCAGACACCTTTGCTGTGCTCCCCAGCCCTCTGCTTTCCCCCAGCAGACACACAAGACCGTCCAGAGGAAGGAGGGGACAGTCCCTGGGAGCAGCACAAGGTCTCCTTTGTGACACCTTGTGTTTTTGATCAGCCTGGAAAGGGGAGCAGTAGAGTTAAAAGAACAGCAGAGCAGTGCAGTTAATGAAGCAAATGCTGGCAAATGTCACTTCCAGGGGCAGCCTGGTGGTCCCAGGGGCTGCATTTCTGCTCAGCCACTGCCTTTGTTTGGAGCACAGAGGCGACTCTTGCCTGCAGATGCTTTCACAAGGCTGTTGGGCCATGTAGGGGAAAGCTCTAGGACCTCTTCAGGCATTACCATACCTTAGACCATTTAAGAAGTTGATCTAAGACAGGAGAAACATTGGAGGAAAGCCTTGCAAGGATTTAAAATGCACCTTGCCGTGGGGCTCTGGGACTTCCAGCTTTTAAGAGGTAGAAATGTCTGATCTTATAATACATCCCTCTGGAATCCCCTTTGTGTGTGTGTGTCTCATGAAAATATTTCTGAAGAGCTTTTAGAAAACCTGGCTTAGAAGCTCCTCATTTGAAAGCTATGGGCTGGAGTTATGGTTTCATAAAAGAATTAAACCATCTTAAGCCCTTGCAGGAGAGGCTGAAGGCAGCACCTGGTGCTGCTAAGCTTCTTTTGGAATTTGAAACCACTAACTGCCCAGATTATACTGGCTCTAAGCATCTTAGCAAGCAGCTCTAAACCACTGAGAGCAACCACAGGCCCTAGGGGGAGTGTATGGACCAGGCAGGGAGGCCAGGCTGTGGAGCCTGAGCAGACACAGAGCATGGAAGTGCTGCTGGTTTGAGGGGTGCTGCAGGGGAAGCTCAGTGCCCCCATCAGTCCAGCCAGCACATGACACATTAGATGTTCTTCTGCTGAGGAGGGTGGCCTCCCTGACTAAGACTCGCATGTTCTGCAAAGATCTCAGCATTTCTTAAAATGTGTTTACAGTTCATGGAAGGCCTGGAAAAGCAACCAACTGGTTTTATTTCTTTTCAGTTTGACTGTTTTTTCTCTGTGACGGTGTTCACAGGGGGTCTTGGATGAGGGAAGAGACGAGGATCTGACTCCATGCTTCAGAAGGCTTGATTTATTATTTTATTATCTATATTACATTAAAACTATACTAAAAGAATAGAAGAAAAGGTTCTCATCAGAAGGCAAGCAAAAAATAGAATAGCAAAGAATGATAACAAAGGTTTGTGGCTTGGACTCTCTGTCCAAGACAGCTGACTGTGATTGGCCATTAATTACAAACATCCAACATGGGCCAATCACAGATCCACCTGTTGCATTCCACAGCAGCAGATAATCACTGTTTACATTTTGTTCCTGAGGCCTCTCATCTTCTCAGGAGGAAAAATCCAAAGGAAAGGATTTTTTCATAAAAGATGTCTGCAACATTCTCTTCTTCCTTAAAAACCCCAACTCATCTCTTTTTCCCAGCAGAGGCATTTGCAAGCTTGTCCCTAAGGAGTTAAGGAGCACAGCTGCTCAGCTTCCCTTTCCCTGGGGCTCTCCAAGCCCTTTGCAGAACACTCCTTTTTCCCTGAAATCTTCCAGAGAAATGGGAGAATCTGACTAAAAGGAGGCTCTGAGCCTCCAAGCTGCTGGGTTGATTTGGCCAAGTTGCCTTTGTTTGACAGGGCCTGCTTGGATGAGCTGGGAAAGGACATCTGCTTTCCTTGTCAGATGATGGATCTGCCATTGGCAGGATTATGTTTGGCAGGAAGATGAAGTGCAGTGGTTTGAGCAGCTAAGTGGGACTCAGGAGGTTTGGGAATTTGCCTGGACCTCTTTTGTTTGGGAAAGTCTCCCAGGGACATGTGCTGCTGCCCGTGGTCCCTCACTGCTGGTTGGTCACAGAGAAATTTATTTACAACACAAGAGAAAATAACTTTTCTCTGTTTAAAAATCCCTGGGTTTGCAAATCCTCCTGGATTGATCCTACAAAGGGCACACAGAAGGTTTGGCGTGTTTTAAACTTGGATTTATCTCCCATTCTGTCTATATTACTGATATTTAAAATTTACTTCACAACATTTGTAACATGGTTTTGGATTCTTACACAAAGGTCCTTCAGAAGAGCAAATAATTATAATACTTCATAAATACTCCCTTTTAAAAAATTTTATTTCCCCAGGCCATTGGAGCTTTTGCAGCTTTTGACAGACTTATTGTTGGAAATTGTGTCGCTCATCACTACAGGAAAAAAATCCTTGGTGTCTCCCTTTTCTCATTCTTGCCCTTTTACACTGTATTTTTTGGCTGACTCAGAGGGGTTTTAGGAATAAAGCTGTATTTTCCTGAGGGTGTCTAAAAGGAAAAAAAACCAAAAACAACAACAACAAAAAAAAGGATCTAAAAATCTAGGTTTAAGACAGAGCTGCATGAAGTTAGGGAAGAAATCAAAGCCACGGTTGTTTTGAGAGAAGTCCCTTCAGTCCTGTGTTCCTACAAATAAAGTGTATGGATGAAAGGCAGAGGGAGGTTATTTTCTGATGCTTGAATAAGACCTGCCTGCTAAAATCTTTCATTTCCTTTGTGGTTCACATGAGAAAGGGTTAAGAAACTTCATCTCCACCTCGAGCAGTGACTGAAGTCAAGTTACAGAAACTCTAGGAAGGCAACTTGCTCTTGTCTTATTGCATTCCTATTTTCACAGAAGCTCTGGGAAGGTGGGGATGGGGAGAAATTGTCACTTATTTGTAAGGTTATCTTTTGAAACTTGTTTGTTGTTCCATTTCTCTCTCAGCACTGTCTTATTCTGTGGTATTTCTAAATCAGTATTTTTGATCTCAAGGTTTGCACACAGATGCACACACTGTGTGAGCCTTCTGTCAGGCTTGGAGAATTCCCTACAAATCCATTTCGTACACCTGGGATCAGGAGAAAGGGGCACACTGAGCTCACAGCACTTCTCCTGTGACTCCCACTTGTCTCTGAGGAGCTGCCACGTGTCCCCTGGATATTCCGGCCCTGCACATGAGACTAAACATTTCTGCAACTCCTCCAAGTCTTGGCAATCTTTGGAATTGTATTTAATTAAGGAGTGTACACAAAGGCTTTATTTGCAGCAGCAGCAGACTGCACAGTAATCCTCTAATAATTCCTAGGATCTGTGGGGAAGGAAAACTCTCATTAATAAAGACTTTGGTTACAACTCCTTGTTATGTGAGAGTTGCTGCAGAGCTCAGGGCTGCAAGAAGTCACATCCAGAAAAACATTCCCTTCATCTTTCTGCTCAGGGATCAGAGTGGGAAAACCCCTGACAAACCCCCCACACCTTTACAGGGTGTTTGGGGCATGCCAGGAAGGATTTGAGGGGTTGGTTACCACATTTCAGCCTCACCCATAATGGATATTCCCAAGAAACTGGATTACAGCTCACCCTCTGATGTTAACATGAGCTAATCAGAGCTTGTTGTGTTTTTTGATTTATATTTACTTTTTGGATGGGAAAAGTGAACTCATGTGCTCCCCAGCCCTTTGTCTGTGTGGCCAGTTGCCCACTGCTGTGAAAGACGCCAAAGCCCAAAATCTCTGCCTTTTCCATAGGAAAAAACCCAAACAGAACAACACAACATAGTAATAAACAGCCTGGAAATGGAGAATTAGTAAAGTGAGTTTGTACAAAGCTGTCTATAAAGTCTAATTTAACTTTTCCAGGAGGAATAGACTAAAGAAAGACAAATATTTAGCCCCTCCTCCAGGGAATATCCCCTTTGCCAGGCAGGACTGACAGCTCTTTAGGGCTCTTTCCAACCATGAGCATTTTGTCACCTGGGGGGGAATTAAGGCAGCTGATCTTGTTCCCTGATGACCCCCCAGCAAAAAACCCCACACTTTGTTTCCTAATGATGCCCAAAACTGTGATATTTCTGGGTTATTTTTGTTCCATCTGCCTTTGTCAGCCTGTATCAGTGACTGCTGTGACATGTGAGGGTTATTGCTGTTATCACTGAGGAGGAGGAAGGAGCAGTGATAGAGTTATTTATTTACTTCTTTAGTTAATGTGCAAAATGAGCCATAAGCTCCAAGTCCTCCAGTGTGAATCTGTTTGTTGACCTTGATTGAGTTAAAGGTCTGTGGACATTAAATTCACACATCACTGACCTTTTCCAGCTGAGTGCTGGGTGTTTAAGTTTGAAGCCATCCAAGCACAGGCAGTGGAGTGGGATGAAAGCCTTCAGAGCTGGGGTTTGCTTGCTCTCTGTGGACTTGGAGGAATGGTAAAAAAAATCAGGTCAGACTAAACATAGAGCTCTGACTCAGCTAAAACTGAGGATGATGTGTCCCACTGACAGAGAAGCTGAGATACATCCCACTCTTTCTTTATGGGATCATAAAATCATTAAGGTTGGGAAAGATCTCCAAGATCATCAAGAGGAGTCATTAGCCCAGCACTGCCAAGGCCACCACTCACTCATGTCCCCAAGGGCCACATCTACATGGCTTTTAAGTATCTCCAGAGGATGGTGACTCAGCCACTGCCCTGGGCAGCCTGTGCCAGGATTAACCCTTTCAGTGAAGAAATTGTCCCTAATATCCAAGCTAAACATCCCCTGGTGATAATTGAGGTTGTTCCCTCTTGTCCTGTCACTTGTTACTTGGGAGCAGAGCCACACCTGGCTGTCCCCTCCTGTCAGGAGCTGTGCAGAGCCACAAGGTCCCCCCTGAGCCTCCTTTTCTCCAGACTGAGCTCCCTCAGCCTCTCCTGGTGCTCCAGATCCTTCCCCATCTCCATTCCCTTCCCTGGACTCGCTCCAGCCCCTCAATGTCCTTCTTGTCATGAGGGGCCCAAAACTGACCCCAGGGTTGGAGGTATGGCCTCACCAGTGCCCAGCACAGGAGACAATCCTCACTCTGGTCCAATTCCTGATCCAGTCCAAGTGCCACTGCCCTTCCTGCCCACCTGGGCACACCTGGGCTCATGTTCAGCTGCTGTCACCAGCACCCCCAGGACCTTTTCCAACCCCTCTGCCCTTGACCTGCAGTTTAGCTTGGGGTTGTTGTGAGCACCCACCTTCCCTAAAAGCTCACAAGAAGTCAGCACCAGCACCACAAATCCAAGTTCTTCTGTATTTTGGTATTTAGCTGCTGGATACTTTTTTCAGAGTTTTGCCTAACATAGATATATTTTCTTTTGGATTGTATAGCAAAAAAAATTATGAGATTTTAAAGATTCTATGTATAATCAAATTTATCTGAGCCTTTCACAAGCCCACTTTTCAAAACAAAGCCTCATTTGTTTTTTAAAGGTGATAAAACCACTTACTCAGAAGTAAATATTGAACCATTGAGGTGAATATACAATTATCCAACTCAGGCATGAGATTTTGGTGAAGGGAAGAAGTGGCAGTGAAGTACTTGCTAATGGGCTTGGTGTAAAATCTACAGCCTAAAAAAAAATTCAGATCTATTGTAGAACTACAGAGTGCTTTGCCAGCCCTGATCAAAGTTAGAGTAGTATGAATTAATTAAGTTATGAAGTGAAAATCAGAGGTATTTATAGATGTGAGATGAATTTGGCAAACGTTTAAGTCCAGAGAGTTAAAACTTCCCCTTGAAAAAGTCAGAATGTTTTGAAAACATTTCAGTCTTTCTTTTTCCAGCAAGTGTTCTGCAAATCTCTCACGCTTCCCCTCGTGCTTTTTTAAGGTTAAAATAAAATGGCAAGAAGAACTGTAAATCAAAACAAAATAACTCTATGTATTTCAGATGAGCCAAGATGAAATTTCCAAAGATCTGTTTCCCTTTGGGGAAAAGAAATATTTGAGAACGAAGACAACTCCAAATGATTCCCCTTCTTCTGGTGTTTATATTTTTATTTATTTTTAATTTGACTAAAAAACCACAATTATTTGTTTATACACTACTAATCAAGGCCCACTCCCAACCTAAAGGAAATTAAAATCTAAACCAGGCATGTCATGAAACAGGGAAGAGAGCAGGATAGGTTAATAGGAAATGGTGAGATTAATTTAGTGTGTTAAATTATTTTATAATCCAAACCCAAATTTACATCAAACAATTGTTCCTTCAAAGGATTGCTGGGCTTTTTTTTGTCTTAAAACCTTGACTGGCAAATATATCAACAGAGCAATAACTCAACGCATTTTGAAACGAGACAGGAAATTACTTTTGTTTTCTTAATTTATTTTCTCTGCCTATTTCTGATTAAAATACATGGTTAACCCAAAACCCTCTAGAGGGGACACTGAACCAATCTCTTCTGTGTCTTCATGATCTGTTCCTGAAGTTCACCCCACTGATGTTTATTCCCACATTGCATTTAACAGGGACAGCATGAACTCAAGCCAAGGCTTGGCTCTCTTGACATCATTCCCTTCTCTCCACCTCTTTGCAGCTGGATTTCTGAAAATCCAGCTCCATTTTTCTCCAAATCCATTTTTCTCCCTGTTGAATGCCCTTTGGGTTGGGAGCAGCCTCAGTTTCTGGCCATGGCAATGGTCAAGGTGTCCCCTCCAAGCTGAGAGGGTGTTGGTGACAAGGGGACCCTGAGATATGTGTGAGTTCCTTTTTTTTGGAGTAAAAAAATCACCATTCCCACCTTTTATGATTGAGGCAGTTCATGAATTGCAAGTTGTGAGGAGTCCACAATTAATTACCTGAACATTTATGGCCACTGTTGTATTACAAACACAACTTGATTAGGGCTGACTGGGGAGAAACCACTTGAGGGGCAAAAGCCTTCTCACTGGGAATTTCCTCCTTTTTAGCTCCTTGATCTCCTAATCTGCATCAGAGATTCTGTTCTTATTCGATTTGGGGTTTGTTGTGCTTTGAATTAGTGTGAGAGCCAGGGAATAAACCACGAAGCACAAGTCCCACTGCTCCTGGCATAAATATTAAATCTGCCCTGCCCTACATAGCTGGTGGTGCTGGTTAGCCAGGCAGGGTTTTCCAGAGCATAGAGCAGCAGAATTGCTCCTCATCTGTTGGAATCCAAAATGCAGGGAACTCTCAGAACTTTGGGCCTGTAAGCCAAAGCTTAGAATTAAACCCAGGATTTGATTTGGGACATTGGAAAAGGCTTCCAAACTGAGGCGCTAGAAACAAGAATGTGGATTTGCAGTTTAAAGTAGAGATACATTAAGCTAAGTAAAGGAAAGTTTAGAGTTTTAGAGTTTAAGATATATAAAGAACAAAAGTAGTTACAGAGGTAAACAAGGAGTTTAGAATGTATTACTGTAGGTTAGTGTGTTATAACATGATTGGCTAAGAAAGCTTACACTGTAGCATGAATCCATAAGACTAAATATTTAAGGATTGGGTCAAAAGCATAAATATCCTTGTTGGCAGTGTTTTATTGGTCAATAACTCCTTAAAAGGTCTTGTAACTAAGGGTCTGGTGACCTTCTGAATCATGCTGTGAAGATGTGAGCTGAACTCACCCTTCCTGCCTATGTAGAAAATAAGAAAATAAACTGCACCATCAAATACAGTTCGGAGGTCCCGTCTCAAATCCTTCCAAAATTCCCCACAAGTGAATTATCACACTGATCATCAGAAAAAAAAAAAAAAAATAGGTTCTGGGGTTTTCTTTTCTAAGGAAATGGAGGGAAGTGCTGATTTTTCAGCAGCTCTGGGTTGTTTTCCCTCCTCTTGAGTGAACACCGAATAAACCTGGGTGCACATGTGTGCAATGGTCTTGGAGAGCTCCAGCTTGCCCCACAAGGCCATGAATGCCTGGGAATGGCTCCCTGAGGATGGGCTTTGCTCACTGTCACCTTCTGTGCCCTCCCTGCAGGCGTCCAGCACGCGGCCAGAGTGCAGCATCATGCAGGAGATCGAGGAGGAGCGCAGCCAGTGCCTGGCAGAGCTGACCTGGGACAACCAGACCTCAGGTATGGCAACGCTTCTGTCCCTCCCTGGCCAGCAAACCCAGGTCCCTCAGCCTCACAGCTGTCTTGTCCTGGCTATTTCCCAGCCCTTCTGCTGCTGGAAAAAGGACTCCTCCAGTTGCTTTTCAGGAGGGAAAGAAATAGGTGCTTCCAAAGTCAGCCAAGAGTTCCAGCAGCTGTACAGGTTCCCTTGCAGCTCCTGGCTGGGAAGGCCTGACTGAGATGTTTCAGTGGGTTTAATCACAGTTGTCCACCTCCTTGAACTGGAATTTTTCCAGTTTTTCCTTGGGAGTTGAAAGCCTGAAGTTCTTCCAGGCCTTGGATAACTTCAAGAGAAGTCATTGTGACCATCATCTCCTTTGATTGAGATGCCCTCCCTTCCCTGTGCCAGAATTGCTCCTGTCCTCATGGTGGAGCAGAGGGTGCTCCAAGGCTGTGAGGTGTTTCTGGAGTTGGGACAGGCAGCTGAGATCCTCTCCTTGTTCATGGAGCACTCACCACACTGAGAAATCCCCCTGGAAGGGTCTCCAGTCTCCTTAACCTTCTTCCTGCTTCAATGATCAGGAAAGGAGCAAGGTTTTGATGCTGCCCCATCCCATCCCATCCCATCCCATCCCATCCCATCCCATCCCATCCCATCCCACCCCATCCCATCCCACCCCACTCTGTTCTGCAGCACAGCTGTCAGAACCCCAAATGAAGGCATCCACTTGGATCTCTCCCCCTCCAAATGCCTCTCTCAAGTTACCAGCCACACATCTGCCAGTAAAAGGTGTGTAGGAACCCAGGTGAGACTGTCAGGATCTAAAAAAAAAAGGGATAATTTTGCTGGGAAGATGAATCTGAAATCCTGGTTGAGATTTGCATCCCTCCTCCCAAAAGAGGGAAAAGTGGAAGAGGAAAGTCTCCCCTGGCAATGTTTGCAGCCAGGCCACAGAGTGAAGGACTGCCCTGATGGAGCAGAATCCTGGGACAAGCTGATCCCAGGAGGAGCTTCACTGGATGCCAGGAAGGCTTTTGGCCCCTGCTTTTATCTGCTAAGGGATGCTTGTCTTTGATTAGGAAGCTGTTTCAAGTGTCCTTGTACATTTAAATGGAGTCTTTTGAAGAAATGTTCTTCTGGAATGCAGTAAAGGGAGAATTCAGGGTGGATAAAAACCTTCATCTGAAAGCCAGCTAAATGCTTCATTTCGTTTTCATGGATATTTAAAGAAATTAAATCAAATGCAATACATTAAAAGGAGAATAAATAGTTGAAGTGGTGATACTTTTTCTGCTTTTCCAAAATGATTTTTTCGCATTGGAAAGTATAACCCAAAACAGCTCCTTTTTCTTTCTTTCTTTTTTTTTTTTTCTGTAACAACAGAATTAAATTATTGGGAATATTTTTCCCAATTCTGAAGACACACAGCCATGTTGCAAGTCATTAATGCCCAAAGCAAGTATATAGAAATCCTTTGGAGGTTTTTATTCCCTGATGGAATGCTGAAATATTGGGATAAATGTGCATTTCCACCAGTCACTACTGATGAATTTGATTGATTCAGAAATTGCAGATTTAAGCACAAGAAAATGGTTTTGTCCATGGATCCAGTACTGGAACTGGAGTGACAGGACAGTGGGGAATGGCTTCAAACTGAAAGAGAGCAGGTTTAGATTGGATATTAGGAAGAAATTCTTTCCAGAGAGGGTGGTGAGGCCTGACACAGGTTTCCAGATGTCAGGAAAATTAATTCACAAGCATCAAATGTTTATGTCCAAAAAGGAGACAGAGGAGCTCTTTTTGGCTTTATTCCAATAAAGGGAGAGGCCATGGGGCCTTCCCCTGGGGTCTCTCAAACTTTTGGAGGATGCAGCCTCCTTTTTATCCCAATTGCCCAGCTGCATTTCCCTTCTCTCTTTCCCCATTGCCTGAGGTACTTGGGAGGTTCAGACTTCCTGATACGCCTGATACCAGAGATTTCCCTCTAATGTACAACCCTCCCTTTTCATTTTTAATTCTTATGGAATTTAGAGGTTTTCCTTCCCCATTGTTTCTTTCATCTTTCAATGTCCAGCTTTGTTTATCAGCAAACCCAAAGTTTATTTGTAAAAGCAAATATCTTTTTCCATTCCTCAATCAGTGGAATCCTTACCAGTGTTTCTTTTGTATCTCAGTACTGGTTTTATCTACCAGCAGATCCACAGCTTGTTTGTAAAGACAAATCCATCATTCCTCTCACAGAGAAGTTGCGGCTACTCCATCCCTGGAAGTGTCCAAGGCCAGGCTGGATGGAACTTGGAGCAATCTGGAATAGTGGAAGATGTCCCTGCCCATGGAAGGGGGGAAGAAGGGGATGATTTTAAGGTCCCTTGCTTTGTGGAAAGCATTTGGCACCCATTTACCCCAAAACATCAGCAGGTGTTTAGGAGCTCAATACCTGAATTTATTATCCAGACACTCACAACTGCCCTGGAGGCAACAGAAAAAAGCAGAATTGTTGGCTCTTAAATGGGTGCTGTGGATGAGTGTGTGGAGAACTCTGTCATGTGCTGTGTGGACAGACAATTTCCAAGTGCCTACACAGGATGTGTTTCCCATTCAGAGTGTTCACAGCATGTGAGCACAAGTCAAGGAAGGTGTTTTTTCTGGAGTGGAGTTCCATAACTCAATAAATGTGGCTGAGCTGTTTAATCAAACTTTGAACTTTGATGGGCGGGGGCAAGGGGGGAGTTTGTTGGAGAGAAATCTCATGAAGGTGATGATATGAGATCCTGTGAAGGTGATGACTGTTTCATCTGAGTGTTGCTGGAAAGAAAAATCCTAGCAAAACTCTGAGGAAAAACATGATTTTAACCCAGTTCCATCCTCCTGTTCAGCGGGATGGAACTGGGTTAAAATCATGCTTTTCCTGGAAAATTGGATGGAAAATTGAAGCTCCCTGTGATCTGCAGTGTTCAACTTTGATTTATGGCCAGGTGATTGTGTTGCCTTCTGCACTTCCCACAGCTTTTCAGGAAAAGGAGAATCACTTGAGGTTTAACGAGTGTTTTATTATCCTTTCTAATCAAAAGAGTGGAAATAAACACAATGTCAGTACATTCTGGAAAGAAAGCTTTGTTTAGGAGCCATTATCAATTGTATTGATCAGAGGGGCTTAATCACAGCTGTAATTTGATGTGTCAGGCAGATTAGTCACTGGTTAAGAGCACTTGATGGTGCTGAGGTTGATCACTGGCTGGGGTTAAGCAGGTGGATTTCCACTGATAAACAACAATGTCCTTCTTAACCCTCTTTTTTTTTTGTCTTCAAACACCCACTCCTTCCTCACAGGGGCTGAACATGCATCAAATCCAGGTTTCTTTTCAGATTAAATTTCTGCCATCCCTGGAAGTGTCCAAAGCCATGTTGGATGGGGCTTGGAGCAACCTGGGATACTGGAAGGGATATACCTGGGATACTTGCCCCATAGCAAGGGGCTAGAAGGAGATGATCCATGTAAATCTATTACCTTTTAGGAGAGTGATCCATTATCTGCAGATTTACCCATATTTTAGGAAGTTTGACAATTGGACTTGATAATTTTAAAGGTGTCTTCCAACTCTGATGATTCTGTGATTCTACAGCCCAGTGCTCACTAAATATTGCCTAACTCTGATGAGGAGAAGTTTATTTAATTTGTTTTCTCTCAGGGTCTCTTGCTGCTCACAGTGACCCCGAGATATGTTAGAAAGTCTCTTTTCCCAGCCCAGCAGTTGAAGAAGGAATCAGAGCTCTTCATTTCTCATTCTCAAGGTTGTTTATTGTTCCTTATCTATAAAATTCTTTCTCCTGTCCAGCTGAGGTCTGTTCAGCAGGACAGACAGAGGCACTCTGCCTCCCCGGGCTGGTGTTATCTTTTTATACCAAAAACTATGTGTGCAATATTTACAATTACTTTCCAATACCTCTCACCTATGTTAGACAGTGAGTTTGTACTGTAAACCAATCTAAAAGTGCCAACATCACAGCAGAAGATGGAGGCCAAGAAGAAGAAGGAGAAAGGCTGGACACGCACAGATTCCTCCATCTTGCCTCCTGAACCCCCATTCTAAAAACCCCAAAAATCAGTTTTTCATCCTGTGATAAATTCACTATCATCCTACTTAAACTGTCATGGCTTGTAATTCTTCATATAAGGTTGGTAATTGTTTTTTCCAACGGCTAAATCAAAGGCACGGGGTTCTTGGGTTCTGTGCCAGGGTCTCTGAGCCTCCTGAGCAGCGTCTCAAGTCCTCCAGGGCAGCCAGAGGAATTTCCTGGGTTCCCACAGTTTTCCAGCACAGAAAAGGCTGCAGAGGATGCAGCGAGGGGGAAATCCACAGGGAAAAGCAGTTGAAGCTGGCAGTGTGTACAGAGGAGAACCAAAGAGCACCAAGATCAAAGTCTGGGCTTTTAAGGAAGTTTGTTACCATCAGAGGACACCCAGCAGCCTCTCTGCAGGAAGGAGAGTTTTATGGACTTGGTGGCAGAGCTTGCCCAGTTTCTGGAAGGGTGTGTGGGGCGAAGTTGTGTGGCAGGACAGGGCTGGATGTGGTGAGCAGGACTGGCCTTGCACTACTGTGCCCTGGGGTTCTTTCCATGCTGAAATAACTGGCAGAGACATCAAATGTGTGAAAAATAGCTGCTCACTTTTCATAGTTTAGGAAGGTTTATTAAACCTTATCAAAAATACAACAGAAAACTGAAGAAAGAAAAAAGCACTGGGAGCAAAAGATTTTCCCTGCCGTGTGCTCAGCCCCCTCACAAAGGAGGTTTTTCCTTTTTAACCCTTTAACCCCTCCCAAAGTCCTGTCCATCAACCCCTTCTTCTCTGTCCAGTGGTGGAGATCTCTTCCTCAAATCCTGATTTGGAGGTCAGATGTCCCCATAGTGACAAGCCAGCCCTCCCAGATGTCCCAACTCCAGCTGTCCCTTGATAACCACGTGAGGGGGTACAACATAACTATATAAAACTTTTCTTAACCTATATCCATGATATTTGTCCATTAATTGTGAGAGTCAGTCATTGCATTACTCATCTAGCACAAATGCAATAGTACAACATAACTATAAATCTATAAACTTTTCTTAAGCTACATGCGTGATATTTGTCCATTAATTGTGAGAGTCAGTCACCGCATTCCTCATCCATCACAAATGCAATATGTGATTCAACACAGGAGTGGGTTCTTTGCCATTAAAATCGGGAATAGGTAGACAGAGACCAGATTCCCATGGGCACACAGCCATGGCATGGGAATGACTTTTGGTGAGGGATTTTCACTTGGTTTTGGGTATCTCTGGTGTGTTCTGGCCAAGTGTAGGCAGTTCTTTCAGGATGTGATGAATCCTGTTTGCCTGTTGTCAAAATATTTGAAATGAGGGGGTATTTAAATATTTAAAATCTTAATGAGCAGCTCAAATGTGTAGGGAAAAAAAACCCCACATTTCACAGAAAATCTCGGTGCTGGTGCTCAGTGGCTTGGAGGGGATTTGGCCAGCTGAGGTGAAATCATGGCAAGGGGGTGGAACAAAATGACCTTAAAAGGTCCCTTTCAACCCAAACTATTCTGTGATTCTGTATTTCAGAAAGGAGGAATGCAATCCCAGCCCCACTGAAAATTAGGATTTAGCTCCAGGTGCTTTTTGCAGGATATATGTGTGAGCACAGTGACAGCTCAGCTGACAATGCGCTGAGCAGCAGGAGGGAAGCTCTCCCAAGGGTTGGAAGAAGAGGATTTCCTTCCCAGCCTCACAGACAAAGGCAAATCCCTCTCTCTGTTGAGCTCCTGATGGCTGCAAGGCAGGAATCACCACTGCACTGCTTCCTGCTGGCTTTCACTTGCCTCTTTTATGTCATGCACAAAGGAGTATTTCTGTTTTGTTTTGGTTTTTTTTTTTTTTTTTTGGAGAAAGCTTCACTTCTCCACGGTTTTAATTTACAAACAGTTCAGCTTAAACTGAAGCACACAAATTAAATGATAATAAATTTTAAAAAGTAGCCATCTCTTTTTTAAAAAGGCAGGAAAATCAATCAGGTCTAGGTCGGCTGGCTCAGCTCATTATCTGTTTATCCCATTATTGCTAATTAATTTGCTCTGCAATCAGATACTCTTTCAGAAGCAGGAGAGTTATTTAGGGGATAACAGCTGAATAAGGAGCCATGACTTGTGTCTGGGTGGGATGAGCAGCTCTGGAGACCAAGAGCTGTGTAGGGAGCACGGCCTTTGTGGAATCACAGAATCATGGAGTGCTTTGGGTTGGAAGCGACCTTAAAGATCATCTCCTTCCAACCTCCTTAAAGATCATCTCCTTCCAGCCCCCTTCCATGGCAGGGACACCTTCCACTGTCCCAGCTTGCTCCAAGCCCCATCCAGCCTGGCCTGATACCCCTAGTCCCTCAACACTGCATTTTTTGTTTGCTCTCCAAGCCTGTCTGTCTTGGAAACATAACAAAGCCCAATAAAAAAAGCCTGAAAAATGGAAAACACAGGAAAAAATAGTTGTGTTCCCCCTCCCAATGCCTGTTCACATCTGCTACCTTGCACTTGCCTCACACCTGTGAGATAGAGATGAGTCCTGAAAGCTCATAATCACCATTGTGGCATGGAAAAAAATCCAGGTGGGAAATGGCCCATGCTGCTTAAACTCTGAATATTGCTTTTGCTGTTTCACAGTGGAGGCTGGCTAAAAAAAGCCAAATTTGGAGCCTGGGGGGGTCTCTGTCAGTCCCCCCCTACAGAAGTCAAATCAAGTTTGATGGGAGGAGAAGCAATGAACATATGGAAATTAAAAATCAAGCTGGAAAAAAACATTGATGAAGTTTAAATTAGGAGCCTGTTTATTCATCACCATCTGTTTATAGTGCAGCAAGATAAGAAATAATTAATAGTTCCTTGCTTGGAAAAGTTCAAGTGAATTCTCACCTCCCCGTTGCACAAGCCCTCCTGGGGCAGATGAGGTGTCAGTGGGATTTGTGGGACAATCCTGTTATCAGCAGCTCTCCAGGTGCTGGAGGAGGCTGATCCAGCTTAAAAATTCCAGAAAGTGCCCAAACTAGGGTGGGGAAATCTGTGGATGTGGCACTTGAGGACGTGCATCAGTGGTGAGCATGGTGGTGCTGGGCTGGTGGTTGGATTTGGTGACCTTAGGGGTCTTTCCCAACCTTAAAGATTCTGTGATTCTGTCATTTCAGAGCTATGTAGAGCTCTCATAAGTCTTGTGCCACATTCATCAGCCTCTTAAAAAATCCTGGGACAACAGGAATGGCATTAAATGGCGGCTGCTGGTCTGCTAAACCAAACCCTCAATCAAACCTCTATCAACATACTCAAAAAAACCAGTTTAGCTCAGTCTAAAATGTGCTTGATCTTGGTGGTCTCTCTAAAGGCAAAAGGACCTGCTGGACTTTTTGCTACATTCTCTTTTATTAATTTTCAATTTACTTTTTCCCTATTACTCCAGCCTAGGTGATACAAAGGGTCTCTTGGTTTCATTCTTGCTCCGACCAGCAACAGTGGGCAACTCCCAGATGTGGCATCAGTCCCCTCCATTCCTTGACAGGGTGGCCTCTCCTACCACAGTAGAAAATTCATCCATGGGACTTGAAAACCTTAAACCCCAGACCCTCATGTGGGATCAGTACCAAAGTCAAGCTCCCTTTTATTTATCAGGAATTTTTCTCCCAATTCTTTGGCAATGATCACAATACACAATAGGACAGGTCCTTCCAAATGGTCTTCCTTCACCATTCCCTCAATCTTTCCAAACACTTTCATGCTGCAGCTCTTGAAGAGGTGGAACCCACTCCCTGGAAACTCAAAGTAAAGAAATCTGGGTTTTTCAAAAGAGAACTTTTGCAGACTCTGCTGTGAAATCTGGCCCCTGAAAGATGAGGAAGGAGCAGCATTGTCACAGTGGTAAAACCAGCCCCAGACTTTGGTGTTGGCTGATCCAGTCTGAAGCTGTTCTTCCAGACCAGGAGTTTCTTTCTGAGGAAACAGTAATCAGCAAAATTTTCCCTTAAAATGGTTCTTTTTCTGTCCATCCTTGCTCCATGGACACACACCCATGGCATGGGAATGACTTTTGGTGAGGGATTTTCTCTTGGTTTTGGGTATCTCTGGTGTGTTCTGGCCAGGTGTAGGCAGCTCTTTCAGGATGTGATGGATCCTGTTCAGATTGTCTTGCCTGTGGTCAAAATATTTAAAATGAGGGAATATTTGAATACTAAAAATTTTAATGATCAGTTCAGGTGTGTATGGAAAAAAACCCCACATTTCACAGAAAATCTTTGCGCTGGTGTTCAGTGGCTTGGAGGGGATTTGGCCAGATCAGGTGAAATCATGGCAAGGGGCTTGAACAAGATGACCTTTAATGGTCCCTTTCAACCCAAACTATTCCATGATTCTGTATTTCAGAAGGGAAGAATGCAATCCCAGCCTCACTGAAAATTGGGATTTATCACCAGGTACTTGGGATTGGGATTTAGCTCCAGCTCTCCAGTGAGCACTGCTAATTCCCAGTTGAATTTTGGTGATTTAGTGGTAAATATGGTGATGCTTGGTTAACTCTTGGCCTCAATGGCTTTAAAATGTTTTTCCAACCTCAACAATTCCATGTTTCCAACAGTGGTCCCTCAGTTGCCTTTCTGAGTCCACCCACCCGCCTCAAGTGCAAACACCCACCAAAACCAGGATGAAATTCCAGCACAAACCCACACAGCACCTCATCACTCCTCTCTGCTTTTCACCTTGACTTCACCTTTCCACAGATATTAAGATGTTCCAACATCTGTTTTCTGCCTTAAAACACAGCAGGGGTGGAGGCTTTGCCTTGGTTTTGCTGTTACTGATTCTTGGCTGGAAGTTCTCTAACAAGAAGCAGGGTTTGTTTGATTTGGGAACAGCTGTCTTGGGTTTGTCAGGATTAGCAGCCACTTAGTGGACATAAATTTATGTTGGAAAAGGCATTTTAGTTTGGGGAATGTGCCACACTTAAATGCCAGCAGAAGTTTTGGTTCCTTTTTTTTGTTTTTTAACATGGGATAATAGATAAATGCACACAGCCATGCAAAGGTTTTAGAAATAAAGAGGAAGTGGCATTGGTGCAATGGAAAATAAATTCCAAGTATTTTCAAAGCTCTGGATAGTTAAATTAATAATTTAATCTGGAGCTCAGATTAAATCCATCTATGCAGAAGTTTTGTTTCTGATAGCAGCCTGTGTTTGTCCCTCTCAAATCCCATGAGATTTCTGGTTAAAAAGACTCTCCTTCCTCATCTTTTCTTTTAGTTTTTCTATTAATATTAATTTTATCAGAGCGATTTCATGATGGTCTCCAGCCTTTCTACCTGGAGAATATTGTGAAGTTGGGAAAAGCATTCCTAGAGGTTGAGCCACTTCTCTTTGCTATGAATTTCTCTCTGGAGATGCCAATATGGGAAAAAGCACCTAGGAAGGTCCCTAAATTCAAAGTCTGATTCTCTATAAATCCAGTTGTCTACAACTGCTGGAAGAGCAGAGGGATTTGAGTGAGGAAACCCTGGAATAATCCTTTAAGCACACTGTCTCAGAGCACTGCAGATCTTGTTTAGAGGCTGCTGAGGAGATAAGTCATGGTTTTGGCAACACCCTGTGTAAACCTTCTTAAATCTTGGATCTTTTCTTTCAGTTTACATGTTCTGGAGTCAGGCAGAAGGGCTCAGCTCAGAAATTTGATTTATGAAAAGGGGGGATTAAAAAAGGCGAGTGTTTATTTAGTTTGTTGGTTAAAAAAGGCTGAAAGATTACAAACTTTTTTTAAAAATGAAATTATTTCCCAATAGATGTTGTTGATGGAAAATCTCAGGATTTTCATGCTTAAAAATCACCCTCCAGCAACAGTCACTGGTGATTTTATTCATGTTGATTAGACTGACTCAGTCTGGGGGCTTTAAGGCGAGGTTTCCTTCTTATGTCTTTGAGTCAAATTTTTCCAAACATTTAGGAAGAAATTTTTTTTTTAGTATATTCCTGTTGAGTGCCTGGACAGCTTCTAATTGCAAAAGTATAAACCAGGTTTTATAGCAATTAATGGTGTTCTTGTTATAGAACCATGGAGTTGTTAAGGTGGAAAAGACCTTTAAGATCATCAAGTCCAGCTTGTGGGAAAAATGAAATCACAGACTTGCCACAGATATTGAGGAAAATCCAAAGCAAACTCTTTTCACTTATCCTGAATTTTGGGATCCTTTTTGCTTACTGTGATTGCTTTTCTGTTGAACTGAAGCTGCAAATCCCTCAGTGAGTGATGAGCAAAGGAGCACCAGAGCACCAGCAGAGCTGATGGAAGGAGATGCCACCATGCCAGGGGTCACAGCCTGGCAGGATTGTGGCTCTCCCCCAGCTGCTTGGATTCTCTGTCACATCCTGCCTGCAGGGCTGGAGGCAGAGCAGGCAGCACAACAGGCAAAAAAATACCCAAATTAAACACAAAGCTGTGGAAAGCTGGAAGGGGAGCTCGGATGAGGTTGCTGCAGAGCACTCTGGCAGTGGTGATACAAATAAAAAATTTAAAATGTGATGAGATGGAGCTGGGGGAAGAAGAGATGCCCAAAGGATGCTGGAGTGTGAGTGGGATTGGGGACAGCAGGGCACAGCAGTGACTTTTTTCAGGGAAAGGAGGAAGGATTCATTTAGTGAAACCTCAGAGCCAAACTAACCCGAGTCTGTCACAGAAAAATAGGGTAAAACCATACTCTGCAAGCCCGGGAAAGGATGGGGTAGAATTAAACCCACCAAAGATACCAGGGAGAAATGATAGGGAGCTGTTTCCATGCTGGAAGCTACTGAATAGGCTGGGACACTTCAGCTTGAAAATGAGATGCTAATTGAAAATGAGGAGAGATGTTAAAGAGGATTTTGTGGGTTTTCTCCCCAGAGAAAGGGATATTGTGGTCAGGCTGTGAATATTTCTGTCTTTGTAAAAGAACTGAGCAGTTCCTAGTGAAAGCAGCAATGAGCAGGTTCCAAGTGAATTCAGAAAAGGATAGAACTTTTCTGTCAGGGGACACTTAAAGCATGCAACACCTTGGCACAGGAAGTTGTGAATTCTAAAAATTTTCCTAGGTTCAAAATCCCAATTGCATTTAATTTACAGGATTTGTGGCAGAAAATTAATCTATCTAAAGTATTTTTTATTATTTCATACAACTTTTAAATAGAAAATTATCCCTCAGTTGGGAGGTCTCTGCTCTCTGGAGTCTGTGGTGGTTGTGGTGACCCAGGGGTTTTCCTGGGCGGTGGGCACAGAAGGTTGTGAATTCTAAAACTTTTCCTGAGTTCAGAATCAAAATCCAGTTGCATTTAATTTACAAGATTTATGGGAGAAAAAGAATCTATCTACAGTAATTTTTATTATTTCATACAACTTTTAAATAGAAAATCATCCCTCATTTGTGAGGTCTCTGGAGTCTGTGGTGGTAGAGGTGACCCAAGGCTCATGGTGGGTTTGCCTCCCCTGAGATTAAATTCAAACTCATGGGTGGTGCTGAGTTATGGATTGGTGCAGGCACCATCTTTTGGGATCTGTTCCTTTCAGTCAGGGAGAGATCAGAGCTCAGCTGGGACAGGGAGATTGATGCTGTGATAATTGGTTGTAATGAGATGATTGTTAACGAGGCAAGCCACAAGGCTGGGTCTGTCAGGGGGACAATAAATGTCACCCTGTGGCTGTTTACAGTCCTGAGAGCTTGGAAACTGCCTGCTGGTATGAAATTGGAGTGAAAATGAGATTTCATTGCAGCACACCAGGCTGTGATGGTGCCCTGGGATAGCTCAGCCTGGCTTCACTGAGCTGTGCCTTTGCCTTGCTGTTGTCCCTGAGGGTGCTGAGAGCTCCTGAGATACCCCAGGTGTCAAATGGGCACCCCTGCATCTGAACAAGGATTCCAAGAGCAAAATATGGGGGAATGTCTTCCAGAAGAGACCTGGAGTGACCCCAAGCATTAGGGAGAATTTGGTGTGAGGGTTTGGAGGATGGGGTTGGGCTTCATGCCCTTGGAGGTCTTTTCCAGCCTGAATAATTCCTTGATTTAGTGAAAACCCTTTGTGCTCAAAGGGTGAGCTGCTGCCATTCATCTCTCTCCTCAGCCAGACCAAGTCCCATCTCAAGGCTGTGCCAAAGCTCTGGAATTCATGTTTATTCATGAGGGAAAGTTATTTCTCTGCTGCTTCCTAGATAAGCTTTGACCACAATTTGCTGTGAGCATAGATATGAATCCAATAAATGGGTTTTTAATGCTCCAGTCTGCCAGTTTTGCAAACCAGTGTGAGAACTGACCTGTTTTCTGTTTATTAACCTTTCAAAGGCAGAGGAAATGAGAGCTCTTGTGTCACTGTATTTCTTGCAGCTACTTCTGAGCCAGAACCTCCTAGAGGAGGGCTCTGAGTGAGGCTGGTCCAGCCCTTGGCTTGCTGATGGGGTATTTGGCTTGCAGAGAGGAAGCTGAGCTGCTGGATAGAGGGATCTGAGCTCCAGCTTCTTTAGAAGCATGAAGGATTTCACCCTGCAGCCCTCCAGGAGATATTCAGCTCCAGAGAGCACTTCAGGGTCTGGCAAGGGAGGGCAGGGCAAAGCTGAGGGTTGGGAGTCACAGTTAAAATAATTAAAATGGGGGGAAAACCCCTCTTCTTTTTAAAAAAAATTAAATTTTTAAGTTTATTTTTATAATGACAAGTCATTATAAAAAATAAACTATCCTTAATTGGATAAACTGTCCAATTAAGAAATGACACCTCAATTATTTTTACTTTTAATCCAATAACCAACCACCCGTGGCTGCAATGGGGACTTTTTTATCCAATTACACAAAACCACCCAAACCCATGGAGAAGGAGGAGAAGAAGAAGGACCAGCCTTCACCTCAAAACCTCCATCTTGCTTTATATATATTACTGAATTCTAAACCCTTAAACCCTAAGTTTCCCACCCTGTGATATTACATGTCACCATGATATTTCTGAAAAGCCCTCTTTGCCCAGGATTTTCTCCTGGGAAACTGAGAAGCCTCAGAGAGAAATGTAAACAATAATTTTCTGATTCACTTCTCCCTGTTTTGCTGCTTTGGAATGTGGCTTGGACGTTGTTTATCAACAGGTGAATGTTTGATTGGTTCCATGTGAAGTGTTTTAACTTAATGGCTAATCACAGTCAGCTGTGTTGGGACTTTGGAAGGAGTCACGGATTTTTACTCTTCATTCTTGTTATGCCTTCTGATGTATCCTTTCTCTTTCTTTAGTATAGTTTTAGTATACCATTCTTTTAATAAAATATAATATAGTATAATAATAAATCAGCCTTCTGAGATCATGGAGTCAGATTCTCATCTCTCACCTCATCCTGGGGACCCTCGCAGACACCACAATTACACACTTCTGTTCAAACTCCACACCCACAATCCCAGTTCTGTCATTCCATTTTGGAAGCTTCTCCACGGCCTCAGGTCAATGCAGTGTTCTCTTGGGGGTCAGTGCCTGTCAGCACAGAAAGTCTGAAATTCTCAGCAACCAGGGTTCCAACAATTGATGGTACCTGAAATGCTGGAAAACAACTCTGGTCTGCAGTCAGAGCCTGGCTGTGGCAGCACTGGCAGCAATCCAGTCCCCTGGGAATTCATTCAGGTCTGCAGGCATGATCTCTTTTCCCATCAGGAATTCTCTCTGCCCAGCTCTCAGTGTCTCACTCCATTCCTGGAAGCATCACCTGCCCCGCAAAGCAAGCTGGCACTGTGGGGACCTCACTTTTGGGAGCAGCTCCCTGAACCAGGTGCTCTGAGTCTCTGGTTTGCTGTTTATCTCTTGGGTGATGTTTTTCTGGCAGCTGGATGGGCTCTGTGCCCACTCTGCTGTGTTGGGCTGGGCTCTGTCCAGCTGCTTTTCTCTCTGAAGCAGAGATGAGGCCGTGACCAAGTGAGGTTTTGTCTGGCTCTTACAAGGAAAATATCTCTGCACTGACCCATATCCAAGGGGATGTGGAGACATGACAAAAGTTTGTGCTCTCCAGCCTCCTACTAGCAGAGAAAGAAGGAAAAAAATGAGATTTAAAATTCCCCCACTATAATTTTCTGCTTTAGGGAATTAACAGCTGTTGGACCTTGCTGTTGCTCAGAGCAATTCATGAAGAATTATTGCCTGACAAAAGTTTTGAGCTTCTAGGTTCTTCAACTCACCCAGATTCTGTCTCTGTGTCCATGTTTTGGAAACTGCAGCTGCTTTGAACAGCCAAGACTTTTATCTGTGCTCACACTCTGAGGGTGAAACATTTTGTCTTTCCCTTCTGGAGGCGTTGCCCTGCTTGCCCAGGAGACCTGAGGGCTGTGGTTCTGCAGGTTGGGCCAGCTGCTGCCAGTGCCATGGAGAGCAGCCCTGGGAGCTTCCCAAAGGCTTTTCCAGGGTGTCAGAGCAGGTGGCAATGCCAGAGGGCAGGCAGGGTATGGCACTGAGGGATGTGCATCCTCTTTGCCTCACAGCAAGCAGCCCAGAAGTCAAATTTCATCAATGTAGTGGTGGTTCACTGGGGTCCCAAGATGAGGGAAGAGATGAGAATCTTGACTCCATGTTTCAGAAGGCTGATTTATTATTTTATGATATATATTATATTAA
>JAWMQZ010000118.1:3046780-3058475 GCA_035584835.1 Tangara arthus
ACTCCACACCCACAATCCCAGTTCTATCATTCCATTTTGGAAGCTTCTCCACAGCCTCAGGTCAATGCAGTGTTCTCTTGAGGATCTGTGTCTTTCAACACAGTCTAAAATTCTCTAAAATTCTCAGTATCCAGGGTTCCAACACTGGTTATCTGTAGGTTCTGCCTGAAAATGGTGAAATAAAGAGACACCTCCAGAGGTCACTTCAGCCCACATTTCTCTCCAAAGAAATTCCTTTTCATTTACTCTCAAGGGAACCCCATGACTTTGAGCTGGATGACATGAACCCCAAAACACTTGGCTCCTGAAAGACTTCATATCAGTATTTCTCTTCTTTTTCTCTCAAAATTGTAAATGTTTGCCATTGTCAACCAAGGGACAAATGTTGAGGTTACTGAATAGAAACCAAGGAAAATAAATCTCAGTTAATCTCAATTTAGCACCTACCTCAAATAATTGTTATTATCACACTCCTGTTAAATTAAGCAGAAGCTTTTAGAAGTCAAAGAGACAATGATGAATTTGCCTGATTTCATCCTGTAAAACAGCCAGACATCCTGGCATGCATTGCCTCCACTTATCTACATCCCTTTCTTTTCTAATAAGAATGTTTTACTGTCTGGACCCTGAGTGAAATTTCAATTCCATTTATGATCTTGGGTCAAATTGTCTGCTTTGATATCTCTGAAATAGGAACCAACTGTCATTAGCAAGTGCAGTGAAGAATGAGAAGCCATTATGTGCTGTTTCCAGAGCAGAGATGACCCCACATCCTGCATTAAAGCTGCATGCAGAACTATCCCTCTCTGCACAAGAAAGATTAATCACAATAAAATATGGAGGGGAAAGCAAGGAATTGCTTGTTGAATAACACCAGGAACTTTCTGTGCATAACTTGCTCCTGGGAATAACTCTAAGAAGCAGAAGGGCTACTTTGCCCTCCTAAATGAAGTCTGGGACAACCTCTTCCTCCCACAGTCCCCTGCCATGAGCTCCTTCCTTCTGCTGGCCAAGTCTCTCCTGGAACAGTTCTGTTCTGGTGCCATCAAAAATAGAGATAATAGAGAAAGATTAAACATGAGGGAGGCTGACTGCTTTAATTAGAAAAGTCAGAGCTGCCTTTGGGATCCCAAGCTCCAGGAAAACCGGAAAAAAGACTTTATGTTGAGGGTGCTGGTGGATGAGAGGCTGGACATGTGCTGGCCATGTGCACCTGTAGCCCTGAAATCCAGTTGTATCCTGGGCTGATCCCGCAGGGAAACGGGGGATTCTGCCCCTCTGCCCCCCTCAGGTGAGGCCCCACCTGCAGAGCTTTATCTGGGCAAGACCAGGCAGATCAATTGTCCTGAAACCCTTGAATTATCTATTCAGAGTGACCCAAAGCTCTCAGTGATGTGGCTGGAAGGACACGGTGCTTTAACCACCTCTGAGATCTGTGGTCAAAGATGTGACGAGTGCTATCTCTGAAAAATCTCTTGTTTTAATCCCCCTCCATACTGGCTTGTGTAAATGCTAAAGGATTGCAACTCATCCCAGCCTCCCTCCTTCTGTAAAGTACCAAGTACTTGTCAAAGCCTGGGAAAATAGCACATAAAAATGTCAACTCTCAATGTTATGGAAGAGTATTTCTCCAAACAAGGTTGGCTTTAGATTTTCTGCCTAACCTGCTCTTTGTGATTTTGGTTGTTTGGGTTGTTTATAGAAGATGATGACAAGGTGGACAGAGGAGGATCAATCAAGAGCTGGAAAAAAATAAAATTTTCCATAAACTGAGTTAGATTCTCAAAAAAAATTTGTTTTTTTTTTTTAATTTATAAATATCCAAAAAAAATTTACCTCTTGTTTTTTTCTTCTTCTTCTTTTTTTTTTTTTTTTTTAAAAGCTGGAAATGAAAATATGTTGATTTAGAGTGTTGCTAGAGAGCTTTGGAGAGCTTATTTGCCCATTTTATTTAGACTGGGATTCCCTGTTGGATCCAAGCCCTGTGGTGTGCCATTCTCAGAGATTCCCACTGTGTGCCGTCAAAGAGAAAAACCATGAACCAATTTCCAACTTAACACATATTTCTGAGTTAACAGTGAGAACGTTTTACTTGCCTAAACAGCAGTGTAAATCCCACAAAAGCAAACCAATTTCCCAGTTCTGCCCTCAGACCTCCTCAATAAAATTAATCTCACTGCTCTCACTGTGTCAGACCCGGTGTCGTGCACTCTTTAGCTGAACATTGATCACTCTTGTTCCATGCAGTTTTAGGCTGGAGCAGGTGTCAAATTAGCCTCCTTCCAGCAGGAACCTTTCCCTTTTGTAACTTCAACTCGGGCTTGGAGTGGTCCAAGCCCTGCTGCAATCTGATGAGTTCTCCATGCTCACACCGGCAGTGTTTGAGTCACGTTCATTACTGAATAGGATTTTAAAGGGTGAAGGAGTCAGAGGTGTTCTAAGGAGAAGTATGATTTCCTTGTCCCAGCAACCAGTGCTGCTGTGTTTAGGATTTTTTTTGGACCTCTTTGAAAGCTCTGTTTTCTTTCTTTCACACCAGCAAACGGCGTTCTACGGAACGGTCAAGACCGGCTACACCATCGGACACACCCTGTCCCTCATCGCCCTCACAGCTGCCATGATCATCCTCTGTCTCTTCAGGTAAGGCCACCAGCAGAAAAAAAACAGGGAAAGGGCTCAAAGGCTGGTGATTTACAGGCTGTGTGCACATAGGACACGAAATAAGGCTATAGGACACGTAATAAAACAACATGCACGATGGAATCGCCAAGGTGAAAAGAAGGGAAGTATAATTTCTGACTCCAACATTTATAGACTTTCAAAAGTGGCCGTGGATTGGAGGAGGAAAGTGCCACCTCTCCAATGACACTGGACAAACCAACAGTCCATCAAATTTCTTCTCCTCCAGAAAAGAATGTAAACCAATAATTATTTACAGAAAAGTGCGTGAGAATCTTCATTACAAGAATGTAAACATCAGAAGGTTTAGAAGAACTTAGAAGAACAGGGCAACAGCTGTGCAGGTTTTGAGTGTTACAGGAAGATTTCTGTCAGTCTGTCTTGGATAGGGGGGGAAGGGTCCTCCATCTTTCAGTGTCACTGTGTTTTGGTGTGTGATTTGTGACATTTGTGTGGGAGTTGTTAGCCAAATCCAATCCTTTAAGTGAATTCATCTCACCAAAGGCAGATTGTTCTATGATGGATCTCTGTTAGAGGGTTACAGTCCATAGAGTGCTGTATATGGATACCGGGGAATTTCCACCTAAAGTAAGTATTGAAAATGGTATCCAAAATTGCATCCAAAAATATCCAGGATCACAAAATCCCATAATTGTTGGGTTGGAAGGGACCTTAATGATCATCTCATTCCATCCCCTGCCGTGAGCAGGGGACACCTTCCACTATCCCAGGGTGCTCCAAGCTCCATCCAACCTGGCCTTGGACACTTCCAGGGACGGAACATCCACAGTTTCTCTGGGCAGCCTGTTTCCTCCCAAAGACTTTTCCAAAAACCCTTCCTACTGTCACTCTATGGCAAGACAGAGACACCAGGGCCCTTTAAACTTGTTGGTGTCCCTGAGATGTGCCCAAGTGTGGCAGATAGGATGCAGGGCCTGCAGGAGACCCAGGGCCTCATGGATGGATGGGCGGCTCAGCAAGAGGCATTGGAATCCCAGACTGCAGCAAATGGATTAATTCTTGCTCTCTATTTTTTTGCAATAGATTCAGGCATCTAAATTTGGGTTCTTCCACTGAAGAAGTCTGCATATATGTCATCTCTTATTATAAATTCATTTATGTAAGGGAGATCAGCAAACAACTGGGATGGAAGAACCCTTTGGATGAGGTTCCATCTCCTCACTAAAGACAGAGCACATTTTCGAGGGTAACACACCAAGGCTGGCCTCACCCTTCAGGAACTCAGCACTTCTCTTCCCAAGTGCTCTCTCCACTCCTCTTACAATGGAGGAGTCAATCAGACACATGCCAACAACCTCCACAAGGCACAAAGTGCCAGCCAGGCTGATGAAACCATTGCGGATCCTGTTTTTCCTTGGTGGGAAACAGCTTAACTTGACTTTCCTTGGTTGGCAGGCACAGAGGACTCAGCTCAGCCCCATTATTTTGCCATCATCAGAGATCAGCAGCACAACCTCTGCCAGTGCCCAGTGGCTCATTAAGAGGTGGTAATTTCATTGTGCTGCTGAGTGAGGTCTGGTGTGGTTCTGGTGTCTGTACAAAGCACCCATTTCCAGACTATTAGGCCTTTCACTTTAGCTGGTGTAAATTCTCTTTTGAAAAAATTTTCCTACTTGATCAGAATTTGTCTTCAAAATATTAGCAGGCAAGGGATAGAAAAACTCTGGTGTAGTTCTCAGTATCATTAACAACCAGTAATTTTTAAGTGAAAATATAGTTCATATTATTCCAGAAAGTTTGTAATATGTGTTAATTCTGGCAACAGATGCTAAAAATTTATTTGCCTGCTTGAAAAGACATTTCACTTTGAAAAGAATTATTGCAGCAGAAACATTCTGTAGAAAAAAAACCCCTTTATTATGAGCACAGTCTGCTCAGTCAAAAACATTTCTTTTCCAGTGGAGAGCGGTGGGATGGACCTGTTTTCTGTCATCCTGTATTTTTTCCTGTTTTTCTGAGGATTGAAAAAGCAGCAGTACTTCTGCAGATACATGGATTGCCACATTCTGTGGAATTAAAGAGGCTTAAGTAGATTTGTGGTGATGTTCATCAGACCAGAGCCTGTCTCAGGGTTTCTAATGCTTAATTGGGACTCTATGTCATAGTGGAAGAAATGTGTAAATATAAAAATAATGCTTTTGAGAAGATTTGCTATTCAGAAACGTTTCATTTCTTCCCAACAGAAAACTACACTGTACGCGAAATTACATTCACATGCACCTCTTCATGTCCTTCATCATGAGAGCCATCGCAGTCTTCATCAAGGATGTCATCCTGTTTGAAAGTGGGGAGACTGAGCACTGCTTTGTGAGTTCAGTAAGTAGCCTCGAAATTTCCACCTCATTTTGTTGCCTCTCTTAAGCAATGCACCAAAAATTACCTTGCAAATGCATGTGAGGTGGTACTTTGGGAAGATTTCAAATCCTCTTCTCATTTGAAAGGAAAAAGAAATCCATGATTGCTGCCATTTGACTTATATGGAGAAGGAATAAATTGATTATCAGAGTCCATAATGTATATATTTATATTTTATATCTGGTCCTTTCTGAAGTTGGACTTGATGGTCTTAGAGGTGTTTCCAAACCTTAAGGATTTTATCAGGTCAAACCCACAATGAGGTTGTACAGGATTGTGGGGCTCCTGTCTGTCCTGTATCCATCTCCCAGCCAAATGCTAATTTCTTGGATATCCTGGTCAAAGGTGTTTAGGGATTCAATAAAACCTTTTCCTTCCATGAGGATGGGAGTCAGATCCAAATTCACATAACTAATTTTAGTTATCTATGGGATAAGTACTTCCACATGAGCTGTGTGTGTTATGTGCATCCACAGATAGTGGGCTCTAATTAATCTGTTCCCTGGAGTCTGGAATGCTGTTCAGTCCTTTGGGAGAAGGCCCCTGCATGTGGGTGATTCTCTGGGCTCCAGTGACCAGATCCCTGCAGGATTTCAGGCAGCAAATCTCTGTGCAGACACCATCATCATCCATTTTTCATCTGAATCAGTATCCCACGCTCGCTGTCTGCAACTGTGAGATTTCCCTACTGGGATGATAAATAAGGGGAATAAAGGAGTTGGGTTGTTTTTTTGCCCTTCAAACTCAGTGTTATCAGCTGGAGCAAACATTAAGGAGGGAGAAGGGCTGTTTATCTAAAGGCCACGCTGATGTAAGAGGACACCAGTCATGAATAAATTTAGGCAGGAAATGGAAATCACCAAAATGAAGAGATGTGATCAGAAGTTATCCAGAAGAAAAAAAAAAAAAAGAAAAAACAGGAACCATCCATAGTAAATTCAGAGCATTGGATGAGCTGCTTGCTGAGACCTCTGGACCTTTTTTTTTTTTGTCATACACCACCAGAAAAAAAGATTTTCTTTTCTTTTCCATCCACCCATTTTTTTCCTTGTTTGCTGGCTTTCCTGTGTCCTTCCCTGAGTCTTGTCCCTGCTCTTATAATGACCTTTCTGCTTGAGCATGTCTGAGTTGAAACCCAGAGCACCCTCCTCTCAGCTTTTCCCAAGAACTGTGTGCAGCATGATTCCTTTCCCTGTGTGCTCCTTCCTCCCTGTGATCCTCTCTGGATTCTTGGAATGGGATTTTCTTCTGAAGGTCCATGAATGGGTAGAAAGACATGGAAACTCAAATAAATTGCCACAGATTAATTGTCAATGCCAGTTGGCAGAGGAGCCAAGGAGTGTGAACCCACCTCTCATCCCTGTGGGAATTTGCACTGGATTCTGCTGGATCAGGACTGAGGCACAGCTGCAGAGAGTTGGGTGGGAAGTGTTTGCTTCTCATCCATGCAGAAACATTTCTGGGTGTAAATACAGAATTTTCCTGCAGAACCTAAAATACCTGCACTTTCAGGTGGCCCCATGGCTGCAACATTTTTGTGTTTCTCCCTATCAGAAGATTTTTTTTAGTTAATTGCCAGCTCAGGGTGAATGGCTGGATGATACATAATGATTATAAAATGATGTGGGACAAGCCTGTCTCCACCACAGTAGGCTGAGCAGTCTTGAACCAGCATTTTGGACAACTTTTTAGGTCACAGTCTAAAAACACTGACACAAAATGCTTCTCCTAACATTAATCTGTTAGGAAAAATGGTTATAAAGTCCATTGTGTTCCTGTGGGGTTGGTTGGATTAGGTTAGGTTGGCTTGAGCTAATTTTGTGCTTTAAATTTGCAGGACAAAGCTGGGCTTGGGAGACCTGGTACTAATTCATAGTCAGGATTTTATACACAATTCACTGAAGGCTGTGTGTGTAATGGATGTGGCCTTGAGCTCCTTCAGTCTGGGGAGAGATTTGAACAAGCAATTTGCTGAATGCTCTCACTGCTACTCTGGTTTAGAACAGGGCAAACCCAAAGCAATAAAGGCGTTTCATTAGAAGAGGAACACCACACTCGGTTCCTTTAGGGAATGAAAGGGTAAAGACAGAACAGATTTAGGGCTATAAAACCCAAATGAATAAAAACCTCTCCCAGCATTTCTGATATAGGCACCAAAGTCCTTAATTTGATATTACCTGCTGCAGTAAGAAGACTTTAAATTATGTTTTGTGCTCCAGCCACACAAAAATACATTAAACTCTCCACCAACAAATGTGTCAATGCTTTAATCAAGTAGAAACTGCAACATAGAAAGATGTATATGTAATAAAAAACCCTTTTTAAATAGGCTTTACTGCGTTTTTACTTCATTTTACCTAGTTTAGGACACTTCAGGTGTGGTGTTAACTCTCCACCACTTTAAACTCAAAGAGAATTGGATTGCTACTGAGTGAACATGAACAAATACCCCAAAAAAATTAATTTATTGAGCATTTCTATGGGTCACATGGCCTGAGAATGTGTCTGTAAGCATTTCAGGGCCAGTGCAGCCAAAATAGAAAATATATGTGATGAGCATCACTGAGTGATGGTGAGAGCCAGCACTGGGTGATGTTTGCAGAGTGATGTGTGGCCCTTGGTCCTGCTTTATGGATAAACTCTCTCCTTGGGGAAAGAAAGTCTTGCTGCTTGGGTGAAAAAAATCAACCTGTTTTCATAAGTCAGAAACCCTGAGCTGACAAACAGGGTTTGTTTTTATGATAAATGGAGCAGGTTTAAATGATCTTTAAACCCAGAACCTGCACGAGGCCCCTTGTCCCACACCAAGGGAACTCAGCACTGGTGACTTTGTAAATGTCCCTCACTCCTTCTCCTCCTCCCAGGTGTCCCAGTCTGTCAGATTTGTGCCTAGGTACAGTGAATGAAGGAATGAATACAGCCTCAAAGCCTGAAGAAGGAACATCTTTGCAAGACACAAACCTACAGAATAGAAACAGAGAATTAGTCCCATTTCCTCGTATTCCAAGAGTCAGCTCAAATAACAATACAAAAGATCCTTCGAGAGACATTCCAAATTCTACCAATTAAGCAGAGATTAGGAAAAAAAAAACATGAAAGGAAGGAGATTTGGACATGACATCAACACAAATAATAGCCATACCAATAAAATATGGCAAACAAAACACAAATCCCAATTATGTAGCACTGACATATGAAATGAATTAAAGACTTGAGAGAAACAATTAAAGAGAGCAGCTTAAGCTCTCCCTACTATTAAAAACCACTTTTAATTATTATTATATTAATAATATAATATATAATAAATTGATATATCATATATTAATATATTAATGTATTATATTATATTATATTATATTATATTATATTATATTATATTATATTATATTATATTATATTATATTATATTATATTATGATCTAGTACCTTATGACTGCAAATATATTACCACGACAATCTTAACAGATTCACAACACATACTATAAGAAGTCAAGTAGAGAAGAACTCTACCAAATTAACAGAGTTAGTGAAAATTAGACTTATACTAAAGCTCATGGCTCATGGAGAATCCTTAGACTGACCTCTTCCAAAAGTGGATTTCTGGGGGATTGTCCAGTAAGAAACAAAACCCTGCAGGGAATTTTGTAGAGGGGTGTGATGGCCATGCACAGACACAACATTCTGCTCGAGGTACCATGAGGAGACCAAACCCATTTCCTCCCTCTCTCTCATTAGGTACTTATGTAGCTTTTTAATTGTAGTTATGTGTAACTGAATCATCCTATTGCCTTAAATGGATTAAAAGCAGGCATCTGCTCGAGTGTGTTTGTCAGCTGGGGCTTTAAGCACTTGGATGTGGAGATGATGAGGCTTAGAGGGCTCTGTGGAATCACCCACCCTGACTTCTTCAATAATTCTTCAATTCAACTTCCTCAATATTGGTTTTGACTCACTCAGGTTATGTTCTGTCTCACTAATTGGTCATTTCTGATGGAAAACTCAGCACACATGGCTTTGTTACATCTGCAAATTGTTCATTGTGTGTGAAAAATTTTTATTCCGGACTTGCCTTCATTTTTTTTCTGTTTTGTTTTGTTTTGTTTTGTTTTGTTTTGTTTGTTGTTGTTGTTGTTTTGTTTGTTGGTTTGGTTTTTGGTTGTTTTTTGTTTTCTTTTTTTTTTCCTGCCAGACTCAAGAGGCCTCCTTAGAAGTTTCCGTTTTTCTCCCTGATTTCCTTAGGTTTAGTGCCCTTCCCTCTTGGCATTCCCATAATTTATCTCCCCCTTTGCTTCTCTCCCTGAGGCACACCCTATAATAAACAACAGTCAAAACAACAAATGTAGCAGAAGGATTGAACTGAACACTTCAATAGTTCTTTTATTTAATTTTTTGTGGGTTTAGGGATAGGTTTTGATGTAGTTTCATTACTGTCATATCTGGATTGGCATAATAATGATGAACCACTTACATTTCCAGCCCTGCTGAAGACAAAGCAAACAGTTTGCTGTAAACAAAGATCAGATTCTACAGATTAAATTCAAGCTGACATTTTTTTCTGAGCTCTGCAAGTTTGCCCTTGCTGGAGATTCAGCCAAGGGAGATCACATCATTTATCTTTTCCCTTTTGTATTATTCCAGCAAAACAAAAAAAATCCAACACAAAAATTATTCCTTGCAAAGGAGAGTGGGAGTTCAGCAGTTGAGAATTTGCATGCATATCTCATATTTTCAGAGTGAAAAATTGGTGGTTTTTTTACTGTAATTCCCTCAGGACAAACTGATAACAGCTACAGGCCCCTAAGTTAATTTTATTTATGGAAGTTGAAGACAGATACATTTTCATTTCCAGCAGTGAGGCTACTCAGATCCATGTGGGAGCACCATGTTTGCAGGCTGATGGAGACATGGAGCAGTAGAAGGTTTTTTTATGCACTTGTGTTAAAGCAAAACAAATATTAGAGAGTCAGCTGTTTCCTTGGGTGATATCTGATGATCACTGCTACAATCTAAGGTTTACAGCAAAACAGAGGGGAAGGGAAAAAAAGAACAAAACAAAACAAAAAAACCCCAAACAAGCCCTAGAGAAAGGTCCTGTTAATCATGCAAAACAACAGAGAGAAAGCAAAGGAAAGGAAGGGAGGCAGAAGGGGAAAAAAATAGGAATGGAGGCAGAAGGAAAAATCCCAGGAATGGAGGCAGAAGGGAATAACCCAGGAATGGAGGCTGAAGGAAATAAAACAGGAATGGAGGCAGAAGGAATAACCCAGGAATGGAGGCAGAAGGAAATAAAACAGGAATGGAGGCAGAAGGAAACAACCCAAGAATGGAGACAGAAGGAAATAATCCAGGAATGAAGGCAGAAGGAAATAACCCAGGAAGGAAGGTCAGACTGGCAGAGCTCTGGAGGAGGATTTTTCCTTACTTAAGTGTTTCTGTAATCCTGGACACAGCAGTGCCACCATCGTGGGCTGGCACCAACACACCAAAAAGAGGGGAAATGGGAAAAATTTGAGGAAGAACTTTATTAAAACCCTGATCACCTTCTCTTTTTTGTTGCTGACTTGGCAGGTGTGCTGATGAGTCCCTTTATCCTGTGATTGATGAGCACAAAACAGGCGCAGTTAACCCATTTACCAAAATAATTCCATTTTTACACCTGAACTCAACTCTGAGTCATCTGACCCCCAGGTTAGACCAGCCAGAGCAAATCAGCATCTCAGAAATACTCACAAGACAGCTCCCAAAAATCAAACAGGAATTCCTGAGAGACAAAATAGAAAGGCTGAGTCCTTCAAGACTGACAGTTACATAACCCCTGTTAAAATCAGCAAAGAGAAATTCTTAAATAGCCTCAAGGATCACAGTCATGGGGCTTAAAGTTGCTTCTTGTGTGAGGGAAAGCAGACAAAAGAGTTTCCTCCTGAATCCTGAATCCAGTGTTGGATTTGAGGAAGCCTGCATGGGAAGTGGGCAAGGCATGAAGAGCAGCCATGTGCACCACATTTTTCATCAGTGTAAAATGGTACAACTCCATTTATTTTAATTCAAAATTTACAGGTGCAACTTCATTTATTTTAATACAGAATTCACTGGTGCAACTCAATTTGTTTCAAGACAAAATTTACTGGTGCAACTCCATTTATTTCAATCACTGCAGGATCTGCCCCTGCCATGCTTTGCACATGAATTAGAGGCTGTCTTGTGTAATTTCCTTCTAAATCCTCACTTCATCCCTGGAAATGTCCAAAGCCAGGTTGGACAGAGCTTGGAGCACCCTGGGACAATGAAAGGTGTCCCTGACCATAGCAGGAGGTGGCACTGGTTGATATTTAAGGTTTCCAACCCAAAACATTCTGAGGTTCTGTTTCTATAAATGCCTTGCCATTTCCAGCTGGCACTGAGGAGGTGAAAGTACAGAGAAAAACCAAGTTTAAATCAGCTTTAAATTAAGTCTTAGGACTTTGGATTGAGCTCTTTCTGCAGAAATAATTCCCTAATGAGGGGTACAATGCTCCATCCAGGTTCAATAGTAGCTGAACTTTTATTGCAGGTAGGCATAGGAAAGAAATAGAAATAGAAATAATAGAAATAGAAATAGAAATAGAAATAGAAATAGAAATAGAAATAGAAATAGAAATAG
>JAWMQZ010000118.1:3067251-3077346 GCA_035584835.1 Tangara arthus
AAGGGGCTCCAGGAGAGCTGGAGAGGGACTGGGGACAAGGGATGGAGGGACAGGACACAGGGAATGGCTTCAAACTGAAAGAGAATAGGTTTAGATTGGTTATTGGGAAGGAATTCCTTGATCCTGACTGGGATCCCAAATTTGATACCATGGGTTGACCTTAAATTGTTAAGGATGGATCCCAGCAAAGCAGAACTCCTGGACTGAACCAGACACTGAATTCAGACCAGCCAGCTGCCCTGAGATCCCATCACCTGTGTGCTAATGCTGATAACCTTCTGCTCACTGCATTGGTGATTTCTCCAGCCTTAATGCAAATCTGGTCTCAAACGCATCAAATAAAATTAAATTAAAATCATATAATGAAAATAAAAGAAAAAAATTTAAAAATATTAAAATAAAATAAAATAAAATAAAATAAAATAAAATAAAATAAAATAATAAGCAAAACAAAATAAAATTAGGAAAATGGTAAGGAAGAGAGAATTAAGCTCTTCACAAAGTAACTCACAACTGAATTGCTGACTTACGCAAATTAATCCTACTAGATCAACTTCTTTTATTTCTCCAAAAAGGAAACAGATATTTTTCCCCCTTTCATGCCATTTAGTTGAAGATGCTTATATTTAAGTAAGCAAATAACTTTCTACTGCCCGCTTTCAATAGCTGAAACTGAGAAATAATAAGAGCAGGCAGGGAAGAATCTTGAGAAGAAAAGGTAAAATAAAATTGTACCATGTTCAGGGACATGCCAGGACTCCGGATTTGCTCAATTATCCATGGAGTAGCTCCCATTGAAAGTGGCAGGAGCTATGCTTGGCTTCACACTGCAAAGCAGAGATGATTCTCTGTGCTCTGGGCAGAAGGAGGGATGATGGCAGCAGGTCTCGTTTCAGTTCCTCAGGTCAGACCTTTGTTAAACTCACCTTGTGCTCCAGATATTCTTTATTTCAGCACTGGAGAGCTGGCAGGTTTTAAAGAAAAATGCATGAAGGTAAATGATTTAAATCAAAGGAAATTTCTTGCACTCCTAATGTGTCCTGAGGTTGCTTAGGTGCAAAAGGGCAATTCCAGAACATGGCAAGTGCTTGAGGGAACTTTTGGCCTTTCAGTCATCCATCATTTGCAAGAGCATCAGGGATGGGTCTGGAATGGATTATGCATGAATTAATAATTTATATGCACTAATTACAGTTTTTACTGGTTTTAGTATGATTGCACTTGGAAGTCACTGGTAATAAAGTGTACACAATCTGTGAGTAACACAGAGCAAAGAGACATGTCCCTCCTGGAGTATTTGCAACCTAAATCCTGTCAAAGATAGGAGAGAGAAAAGAGCCAGCACAAGGATGGGACAAAACCACTCAAACGTGGCAGATCATGGAGTGAGGAGCAGAGGCAGCTACAGACAGCTGTGTGTGAACCTGGCATTCCAGGCTCCCTTAGAGAGCAAAAGAGTCCAGGGATATTTCATTTTTATTGTTCTAAATCAAACATTTAATGTAGCTGGATGACCTGTGTGTGAGAAACACACAATTCTGCCCCTTGATGCTGAGGAGAGCCTGTGGTGACCTCCTTAGGTACAGGTGTCCACACTGTAGGTGGCTCAAGTGATTCCTATTCCTTGCATTTCACCCCTGGAAGTCTTTTCCAGGCACTTCAACAGGAATTTCAACGTGCTGGGAGCAGTTCCAGAGAGCTGATCTGGCATGGCCACAGGGAGGGAAAGGCAACGTTGCCAGTTTGGCATGTGAGGGTTGAAAATGTGAAGAATTTTCCCACCCCTGAGGGAAGGCATCCCCTCAGGCACTCAGGAGAGGTGGAGAGCAAGGGAGAACAGCCCTGAGAAATGAGGCAGATTTTAAATAATCTGGTAATGAAATCAGGGAACCATTTGATCATGGTTTCTGACAGCAACACCATCTCTTCTCTCCTCAGGTGCCCCCTCCGTGTTCATCACTGCCTGGACAATTGTCAGGATTTACTTTTTCGATGTTGGGTAAGCCTGTGCACTCAGTTATATTTCCTTTATAAGGAAATTAAATCAGTTCTATTTTCCTTTATAAATCCTTTATATGGCCAAGGAAAACCCTGCAGCCTTAGCAAGCCAAAACCCAGCAGCAGTGGCACCTCTCCCCTGCCATCAGGAGCCAGGAAACTTTCCAAGGTCTCCCTGAAAAGTCATTTTAAGTCAATCACTCCCCCTCTTTACTTCCCAGTGCCTTGGCCATGATATCTGCAGGGAATTTGTGAGCAGACCTTGATGGTTGCATTTGGCCCCGTGCTCAGAGCAGAGCTTTGCACCCTGCAGAATTTACCCTAAACATGCAGCAAGGAAATTATAAACACACCAATTCTCTCCCACAGGAAAAGGCTAAAAATTCTTTTTTTTTCTCTTTTTTCTCAAGCAGATTTTAGGATCTATTCTTCATCCCTTTTAACCGAACAGCAGCCTTTGATATTTTGTATAAGAAGCAGATAGAATGCAGCTAAGAAAATGAGGCAGACACCAGAGTTATCCAAGGATATGTGCAAGTAAAGAGGATTTGATCCTGAAATCCTCATTCCTGCTTTTATTCAAGCAGTCAGACTGCAGTAATTGGAAAGGGGTTTATAGGAAAACGCCCCAGAGAGAGGAAGAATCAAGTGCTGATTCTGTCCTCCCTCACTTCTTGCATTTGCATCCTGGAGTTAAATCCATTTTCTCCCATGCATTCTTCCCCTCCAAATGTGTCCTGATTTGCCCCTTTTTCACTACAAGAAGCAGCTCAGATTTCTCGCTGCATTTTTGATTTATAGTCATGCCAGCACATTTCCTGAGGGCAACTCACTTCCTTTATGGTTTCACTCTATCTGCATAAAGCTGACCTTATTTACTCTGTTAATAAATAGCCTCTACAATGAGACAGAGACAGGAGCATTTAACCATTCTGGATACCAGTTTTTCTTACTATATATTCCCATTAAGCTCCAAAAATTCTTAATAAAATACAGAATTCTTTGCATTTTCTGGGGGCTTTAAAGCCCTACATTTTTGTGCTGAGTAAAACAAAGCATGAATTTACAGAATATATTAATACCTTACACGGATGTCTTCTTTTCATTACCTGCAGAGAAAAATTACAGGAAATTAATCCAGATTAAATAAACCCTAATTAGGTAAGATTGGTTAAACAACACTAAGACTTTATTTAAACATTCTAACTCCAAGTGACAGTGACCTTCATTCAGGCTGTCTCAATTTATTTCAAAAACGAAGTGCACTAGACAAAATTAGGGCCACTTTAATTCTAAATGAAAGGGCAGCACACACCTAACTGGAAGCATCTTCTTGTGAAAAATTTGCTCCATCTCCCTGCAGAGTTAGGGCAGATTTAGTCAGTGTCGTCCACAGAGTGCAATTTTTATCACCCTAAAGTCAATGCTTAAAATAAGTCTCAGGAACTGTGCCCTAAAAGTACCTCTCTCCATCTCCTGCTGCCTTCACTGCCAACATTTGGAATTAGAGGAGCTGAATCTGGGTGAAATTGTCTGCAGTAGGCACCACTAATCTATTCTTACATGAAAGCAGCCCAATTTCCATGAATGCTTTCCTAAAAATGCACTTTCTATCACCTGGCTGTGCAGATAAAGGTGTCCCAAGCAATATCAGTCATTTCCACATCAGTCCTTTCCTCTCATTTCCTCCTTGGCTTTAAAACGCAGTCCCAGGTGAGAGGTGGTGTGTGCAGACAACTCTGGCTTCAGGATGAAATAAATCCCACCCTGGATCCTTTTTAACTTTTCTAACTCCATCCATAGCTCAGGTGCAGCTTGCTGGATTTATGGGACTAACCCCAGCACTGGCTGGTATTTTTTTTAAGAAGGATGTGATGGTTTTTGGGGTGTTTTTTTCTGCTGGTGCCAATTGCTCTGTGCTTATCAAACCCCCTCCATCCAGGATGGTGGAGAGCACTGCAGCCCTGGTGAATCTCTTCAGAAATTTTGATAGATTTTCATGGTTTCCATAGAATTTCCTTGCAGCAGAGCTCAGTGTAGGAGAAATTAGGAAAAATCACCATCCTCCCCCATGGTCACCCTGCCTAACATCCTCCAGCCCATTCCATGGCCAAGGGGAAAAAAATTGTCATTAGCTGTGGGATATTTGGTACCTACCAGTGCTCACAGCCAATGCAAAGCAAGTTTTGGCCATTCCCAGTCCACACACACGAGGTTTAGTTCTCTTCACACAACCTAGCCTAGCAAAACTTAGCTTTTAGGGAAAACTGAGAAAGTTACAGACCTGTTTGCTTGCTGTGCTTGGATGTTTTAAGTCTGGCTTTGTTTCTTTTTAGGTGCTGGGAGGAAATAGTGGAATCCCCATTCTGGTGGATCATTAAAACTCCTATTTTGGTGTCTATTTTGGTAAAGTATCAGCACATTCTGCTGGCTGCAAAGCCATCTTTAGTCCTAACTGGGGAGGGGTGAAGGGGTGTTGAGAAATGTCCCGTAAATGTCCATGGAAAATGCACTGACAGGTAAAACCCCACCGTACATTGAACATTTGCTTTAGGATGATGAAATTCCACCTCCAGATAAACACCCTCAACTGCAGCATTGACCACAGGAGGAATTTCAGTGACCAGGCCACCAGGGTGGAGCTGACTTGATGTAGCTTTGACCACCTCCATCTCCTTGGTGGGGTGGCCGTGGGAGGGGGAGGAATGTGGTTGGACATCCAGGAAAGGCTCATTTTGCCCCAGGAATCAGTGAATTCCATCAGATGACCCATGCTAGGAGGGGTTTTGTTTCTTTGAGCTGACCAGGATGACTTGTTCAGTTGTAGATGTCAACACTACAAATTAGCATGAGTTCTACCATGAATTTCCGCTTAGATAAAAAGAGAGTAGATGAATTCCCTCAGGAATTTGCCTCTTTCATGCAGTACAGATTTGCATTCCAGCTGTGTATTTTTGGAGTAAGTTCTGGAGAAGTCTGGCTAATATCCAAAAAAATCATCAGAAGTGTTTTATTTTAATTCTCTGGATATGATCAATCCTGTCCATAGGGACCAGGGCACTTCTCAGGAACTCTGGGTCCTTCCATACTTGTTGAACATTGCTCTGTTGGGCATGGATCCAAGCCTTGAAATCAAATTAACTGGAGTTAAACTTAGTTTTGAGTTCTCTTAAATGAAGTCAACGATGTGGCAAGGGAAGCAAAAAGAAAAAATTGCAACAGAAATCAAATCAAATATTTGTCTTTTAAACAGAACTTTTTCCTTAGACATCCTTCTTATTCCATGTACATCATGACTTTTACAAGAATACTTTCTTTTTCTGTGGCATTTATCATGCAGGGATTCCAGACTGAAAGTTTCAATAATGATATCTTGCTCTGTTTACCTCACTGGAAAGAAATATAGTACTTAGATGACACATCTCCAAATATTTATGTCATCCTGGAAAGCTATAGATAGCATTTTCCCTTTCCTGAGAGAAGCTTTCAGTCAAAAAACACACCTTTTTATTCTCCTCAGATCAATGGGTTTGTATTTTCTTTTGGCCAATAAATATTTTTCTCATTGCCAAACAGAATTTACCCAGCAATTCCTGATTTTCCTTTAGCAGATATCCTATAAATCTGTCCTAAAGGAAAGGCATGATAGCCGCTGGCTGATGAACAGCAGGTTTCTCCAGGGGATAATGCAGCATTGCCTCCAAATTCATGGGAATACAGCTGATATCTCAGTGTAAGGAAGAAATAGATACACAAGATCTATAGGATCTTTAAGTACATGAGATACATCTTGTGTACAAGAAAGAAATACATATACAAGATCTGTAAGATCTTTAAGGTTCATGAGATATATCTTGTGTACAAGGTGTTAAGCACTGGGAACACATTGATTATCCTTGATTATACTCTAGGGATAAAAAAATAATCTAAACAACTTCTCCAATATCCTGATTCCTGTATTTTCTGCCATGGAATTCCAAGGTTATACCAAGCCCATATACACACTCCATTGTGTCTTTGTTCTTGACCTCTCCAGGCCAACACAGTCAGAATTTAATGGCTCCATTCTTGCCTTCCTTGCAGCAGTTCGTGTTATCAATGATCATTAGTGTAGTTGATCTAGATAATGCTAGTTTGGGACTAATAAATTTCACTTCCCACCAAATCAGACACACAAACCATTTTTTAAGGAAATAAATACAAACAGAAACTGTGATAAGTTGCTCAAAATAGGTAAGAAGTGATTAAGCAATGCATCATAACCAAGAAATGCAATGGATATCCAATCACTCATAGGCTTTGAAGAAAGAGTATCTATTTGAGAGATGGGCTTCAGTCTGTTTTATTCATCTATTGTTGTGATAAGTGTAGGAATTGCTGGAAGAAATCTTATCATCTATTTTTGCAGGGAATCAGATTGGCTGGTTTAACACAATCCCTTCCAGCTGCTGAGCCTCTAAAAACTAGAATCATTTGCACATTCACTGACCATAAAAGGATAAAGAAAGGGGTTGTGTGCCAAACTAAAGCTGAACTAAGTCCCCAGAAACCTGTCATTGCTTTTCTGTTGTCTGTGTTGCATGAGTAACAGGATGACTCAACAGAGAGGACCTTGAAAGAAGCAGATTTGCATTCAGTTCATGCCATCAGGACAATCCTATTCCTAGCTCTACACCTTTGCTATTAAATAAGGTTCACATTGCTTGAGTACATTGGTAGAGCACTGTGAGATTTTGGGGTGAAAAGAGCCACCTAAAATCTGGGTATCAGCCAGGCTGCTCTGGTCTAACGTCCCAGGAGGGAACATTCCCTGCTGCCTTGGTGAGGTCTATCCCTTGCTGCACAAGACAGGACATGGCCAACATGATGCCTTGGAGTGGCTTCCTGAAACAGAGGTTAGAGAAGATTAAGAGAATAAAAGTGGGTATTTACTAAAGGCCTTCAAAGGTTCACCTTGGGCAGTCAGAAACCTCTGAGAGGGACTACACCCAGGATGGACAATGGTCATGAGTTTTTCACACATTTACAGGTTTGGTCCATTTACATACCAGGGGTTATACTGATGCCCTAAGCAGCTGGAACAGAGGCTAGACAGAGTAAAGGGGAATAAAGAGGATATTTACTGAAGAGCCTTCAAAGGCCACACCCTGGCAATACCCAGCCACAGTCATGGCTCTGCCCAGATGGCTCCAAGATGGAAGCAAAAGAGGGCTTGGTCACAAGATCTCACATTTTTATAAGTTCTGGCTCATTTGTATATTGGAGTTAATTGTCCAGCCACATCTCCAGCCCATGAAGTCCCATCCTCCTTTTTTTTCTCTCTTCAGCCCACGTTGTTTATGCTCTTGGGCCTGAGATTTGGATCATTTGCCCTTGGTGCCCAGCTAGAGAACGAATTGTTTTGTCTCCCTACTCTGTGAAGAGAGCTCACCATCCTCTAATATGAAACCCAGACCCACACACTAAAGCAGCACAGAACCTGAAAAAAAACAAAAACAAAAAACCCTAAAACACAAGGCATCAAATCCTCCAATTGCAGCTTCAGGTAATGAATTCATATACCCCCAGTCTGCTCACTCTTGTTTACACTTTTCAGGGCCTGAGACAGTCAGATGCCCTTGAGTTTCAGGCCCAGAGAGGAATTGTTTTATCTGAATAAAACAGGGGAACAGCAGTTGACAGTCCATGGAGTTTTAGACCTATACCCTAAAGCAGTACAAGATCTGAAAAAACATAAAACCTAAAACCTACAGCATCAAATAGGACTGAGCAGAGGCCCACTGGAGCGGATCCTGCTTTGTGCTTTGGTTTGGTTTCCCTGGCTCACCACACTCAGCAACTGGTCCTGTGTCACCGCCTTAAATCAGCCTTTGCTGGGGTCAGGGTGTCCCCAGCAGGCTGCAGGGTCCCAGACAGCACAGTCCTATTTGGGACAGACTGTCCGAGTTCCCAGGCAGTTCTCAGCCACAGGCAACCTTAGCAAGCTGTCCTGGTTTAGGGCAAATTTGGGAGAAAACCTCCAAAAGGGGTCCCTCCAGAAAGCAAACCCACACGGCCCCTTCCCTCTACCGGTTTGGAAAAATTTCCTCGGAGAGAAGTGAAAAGAACCTGTTTATTTAACAGGTAAAGCACTCCCCAGCACACAAAATGAACAATACTGGATGACAAAACTCATTTGCTGCTCTGAAGAGACGGCAAATTCAGAAAGTCTCTCCAGTGGGTCGTTGCTCTGTTATCAGTCCCTCTGACGCTGGGAAAGGCTGCAGAGTAGACCCCGGCAGACTACAAAGTGCGAGCTCTCGGTGTTTCCCTCGGTCTGGAGCAGGTTCAAATGGTTCGCAGAAAAGGGAAAGAAAAACAGTCCAGGGAAACCTCGGACTGCCTCATCTAGCTAAACTAACTAACTAAATAAAAAGCAAAAGGAGCATGGTGTTCTGCCCCATCCGTGCCCAGACAACAACAGTGTTCCAGCAGACTGTGTAGGAGTGTGTCCAGTCCCTGATAACAAAATGCTGTGCTTCTTCTTCTCCCCACCTTCGCTCTCAGCCAGTCTTGAAAGCACAGAATATAATATCCAGCATAAACAGAACACACGATTGGGGATACAAGCATCACAACATCACCCTAGGACATAGGCACAAATCAAAAATGGAAAGCAGACATATGGACCCCCATGTGACAGGTCACAGAAGCTACTGAAGGAGGTGGATTGAGTCAACTTGCTGAACTCAAAGCTGTCCAATTGGCCCTGGACATTGCTGAAAGAGAAAAGTGGCCCAAACTTTACACTGATTTATGGGTGGTAGCCAATGCTTTGTGGGGTTAGTGGGAAAGGTGGAAGAAGTCCAGCTGGCAGCAGAGGGAAAAACCAATCTGGGCTTCTGATGAGCAACTTGGGTAGAGAAGCTAACTGTGAAAGTCCGTCATGTGGATGCATCACCGTGTCCCCAAGAGTCGGGCTAATGGGGAGCACTGAAACAATGATCAGGTGGCAAAAATAGAGATGTCAAAGATAGACTTGGATTGGCAACACAAGGGAGAGTTACTCCTAGCTCGATGGGCCCATGATGCCTCAGGCCATCAGGGCAGAGATGCCACCTATAAGTGGGCACGAGACTGAGGGGTGGATTTAATCATGGGCAGTATCTCCCAGGTTATCCATGATTGTGAGACATGCACTACAATCAAGCAGGCCAAGCAGGTGAAGCCCCTGTAGTATGGTGGGCAGTGGTCCAAATATAAGTATGGGGAGGCCTGGAAGATTGGTTATAACACACTGCCTCAAACCTGACAAGGCAGGCACTACGTGCTCACAGTGGTAGAAGCCACCTCAGGATGTTTGGAGACCTACCTTGTGCCTCATGCTGCTGTCCATAACATCCTGGGACTTGAAAAGCAGGTCCTTTGGAGGCATTGTACCCCCAAGAGAATTGAGTCCAACAATGGGACTCATTTCAAGAACAGTCTTATCAACACCATGGTTTTGAGTGGGTGCACCACATTCCTTACCATGCAGCAGCTACTGGGAAACTTGAGCGGTACAATTGACCTGCTTTAAACCACCTTGAAGGCACTGGGCAGGGGGACTTTTAAAAACTAGGAGATGCATTTAGGAAAGGCCACCTGTTTAGTAAACACCAGAGGTTCCACCAATCAAGCTGGCCCTGCCCAATCTGAACCCCTGTATACAACAGATGGAGATAAGGTTCTGGTGGTGGATATGAGAGGTATGTTAGGAAAGTCTGTTTGAATTAATTCTACCCTGAGCAAAGACAAACCCATCCGTGGGGGTTGTTTTTGCTCGGGGACCAGGTTGCACCTGATGGGCGATGCAGAAGGATGAGGAAAGAAACGATGCATACCTCAAGGGGACCTTTTGGGGTGAATTGCCCATGATACTGTGTCTGTATCCATAGATGCATGTATATATGTCTATAATTAGGGTAATGCATGCGTGTTTATAGTTTAAAAGTCTAAGTTTGATGTAAGGTATTAGTATGGGAAAAAATTCAGGGTGGATAATGTTATGGGTAAAGTTTGTGAATTCTCTAAGCCAATTAAGAATTCCCTGAGCCAATTCGATTAGAATACAAATTG
>JAWMQZ010000118.1:3185550-3203011 GCA_035584835.1 Tangara arthus
CTCAGAGCAGACCCTGCTGGCTTGGCAGAAGGGGCCCAAAGAGGAGTTTTTAGGGTTTAAAATGTAACCCAGTGTGGTGATCTAATGATTCTTACAGGCTGTATGTAAATGCTGTAGGATTTGTATCTTGTACTAGATTGGTTAGTGAGAATTAGAATATTCAGCGCAGTAGAAGATTTATGGTATTGTAACGAGAACCTCTCTCATCCTCTCTACCACTCTCTTCAGAAGGGACCTTAAAGATCAGCCAGATCCAACCGCAACATCTTCCACTGTCCCAGGGTGCTCCAAGCCCTGTCCAGCCTGGCCTTGGACACTTCCAGGGGCAGCCACAGCTTCTCTGGGCACCCTGTGCCAGCACCTCCTCAACCTTTGGGTATTACTTCCATGGATCTGGATTTCCAAAAGAAATCATCAATTTTTATTTTTTTCCCGATGATTTATCACCAGATAAACTTCAGAGGCAGAACTACCTGGAGCTCTTTTAGCAATTCCTCTGTCGTGTGTAAAACCAAGGCAGCACCACCTCCCCAGGGGTGGGGTATGAGCTTCCCCAACCATTGCAAATGAAGAACTCCATTTTTCCAAGAATAATGGTGACTGAAGCTCTGGTTCAGCAGGTGTGGATTCACCGGGGAGAGAAGACAGGAGGTGCAGCCTGCTTTGAGCAGCAGGAGTCTGGCACATTCCGTCAGTGTCCCTCATTCCACCTGCCTGTGGCTCTCAGACTGACTTCTGGAGAAAACACAACTCTTCCCCCTCTGATTTTTTTCAGAACTGATTTTGTGTGTTTCTAGGATTCCCAACTTTTCTGGCACAAGGTGGGAGTTAATTTAACCCACCACTCTTCAGTGCTTTTTTTCCAAGACATTGCAAATTTTGTGGTTTGTTTTGCATTTTGGGTTATGCCTTTTAGCAAAACCTTTTAGCAGAGGATTCAGAGTAGATGGCAGAGCATCATCTCAAATTTCCATGACTTTTAAACTCCAAACCTAAGAATATTCCAAATACAAAATTGTCACTGTAACAGAATCCAGGAATTCCAGGAAGTAGAGGAATGGCATTTTTCCTGTCCAGCTGAATCCACCTTTATGAACTGAAATACTGAGAGATTTATGGAGCAATTATTTTGTTACTTCTACTCAGAGAATTCATTTGTTATGAGGGCAAACTGCAAAGTGAAATGTCTGTTTAAATGTAAAGTGATGAGCAGGGATCCTATTAATACCTGAAAAAATTCATTTCAGAATTGAGTTACTATAGTTGAAGAGCAAAAAGTACTATTTTAAGAGTCACTCATGCTGATTTATAAAATGTATTTTGAATTACCCAGTGGAGTAAAATAAGGCATAAAAAAGCACAATGTCTTAACTTCTTTTCAAGCAGTGCCCCTAATCCTCTTTCTCTTCTAATATTAGCATGGATGAACCATCTCTGGGGCCTCATAATTAAGACGAGTCTGTCTATGCTACTTTAAAACTCAAATGTAGGCAGAATTTTTAGAGGTTTTTAAACATGAAGTTGTGCTCTAATTTTTGCCCCTTGGCAGATATTATTGCTGAGATGGAATAGTCTGCATAACTTCCAGTAACGTTTCTGTGGAAGCTGAAAGAAATCCTGCTTGCTCTGCTCACTGAAAACATTTTGAAAGCCAATAAATCAGTTTTCTGAGATTGAAAAGGCAATGTGGGAGTGATGTTTGCATTTGCACTGACTTTTCAAAGTCATTAGAGGTTAAAAGGGCCTACAATCTTCCTCAAAAATATATTGGAAAGTCTTCAGTCCATCATTTTCCATTAAAATCCCTGTTAGCTGAGCCCCTGGCTTTGTCTTAAATAGCATAGGTGAGAAAGAAGCAAGCAACAAAACAAAAAGAGAATTTTTATTCTGTATAAGACTCCCTATGTCTTGAAAATCCCAATATCCCAATATTTGGTCCAGTATCCAGTTCTCTGAGTACAGTTCAGTGGCTTTCTTTACTCAGTTTAATTCAGTTTCCTAAAGGTGTAGAAGCATTTGAGACGGCAAGTAACACATTTGAGATTTCAAATAACGCACTTGAGACTTCTACACAGGGCTGACATAATTAACGCAGAGTCTACACAAGAGGGCTGAGATGCCTTCAAACATCCCAACCATTTCTGGACTGTGGGTTACATCTGAGGGATGTTTTACATCCTTGAGATGTAACTGGAGGACTGAGACATCCTTGAAATTCCCAAGGGCTGCAAAAGATGAGACAAATCAAGTGTAGACACTGGCATGTAGTTTCTGTCTGAGAATTTCTTTGCCTTTGCAGGGGAAGCTGTTTTGGGGTTGTGTAGGTTATTAAGAACATTTAATTGAGAACATTAATGATAATGTAATTAAGAACATTAAGAACATCTCACAATCACAGGAGTGATGAGACAGGCATACAGGGGACATGAAACCTTCTGGAGGGGGAGATGGAGGTCAAGCAAAATACATGGCAATAAATGGGACTAAATATCTGTAACTAAGAGGATGAATTTAAACTCTGTTCAACAACTGCTGTCTAGAAATCCATTTAACTGTTTAAATGTGCCCTTACCTATGAGAGAAAAAAAAAATTCTTTAAGATTCCCAGTCAAATAATTTAATTTTTTTCTCATTTCTTCATCTGTTAAAATGGAAGCAGCTCCTTGGTCTAAGGTGTGTGCAACATCCTTGGATAATGCATTTATAGAATTTTTCAGTCATTCAGATAAAATTATGGCCAAGACTAGCATTCTTTAAATAAACTTATTTAATTTTAGCTGGTTTATAGAGAGGAAATATTTCTGTGGTCAGGCTGTATTTAAGTTTGGAGAACTTGTTGTGAATAATCCCACAGCTGGTGGATTCATCCAATTTTGGCCAGCTGGTAAATATATGAACGTCCAAAAACTGTGAACACATAAATTTTGTGGAAAACATAACTGCAAAGGAAAGGGGATAAAAATATCCAGATTGGAGAAGCGGTGCTCTATATGTTCTATTTGTAAAAAAAAAACAACCCAACTTCAGCTGGAGTTTTCACATTCACAGACCTCAAGATAGAAACCATGAGGTAAAACTGGCTTTTCTCGTTCTGATAATCACAGAAGTTTTTCCTTTTTCTTCTTTTTTTTTTTTTTGGTGGGTTTTTTCTTTTCTTTTATTTTTGTTTCATTGATTGGTTGGGTTCTTTTTTTTTTTTTGTATTTTTGGGGTTTTTGTGGAGGTTTTTGTTTGTTTTTGTGGTTTTGTTCGGGTTTTTTTTTTGTTGGTTGGCTTTTTTTTTGTTGTTGTTGTTGGGGTTTTTTTTTCTTTTTTTTTTTTTTGTCTTTCTCTTGCCAAGGTTACTGGAATCCACCCAGAATGCAAAATTTTCCAGCAGGTGGTCAAAGAGGAGGCTCTGTGCTCGGAACACAATGAATCTGCCTCACCTGATCTTAAAGGTAAAGGTCCTGATGGGCACTCCCTGGCTTGGAATGTCTCACATTACTGAGATTTTCTTTATTTACATCCAAAACCCCAAAGAAACTCCCCCAGAGGATACTGAAGACCCTACTGAATTTGTATCACGTTGGGAATCATTCCAATCTGGTGAAAATATTCTTTGGGGGGCGGGAAAGTTAAAGAAAATCCCAATTTCTTCAAAAAATGTTACATTTTTACAATTTTAAACATTATTTATTTGTATGTAAAGATTTATTCTGGGGGTGTTCAGAAGTGTATCAGATGATACAAATTTTGAAAACTAAAATGAACACAAAACAAAGCCTGTAAAATATATTTAGAATGCTGTGTAAGGTATTCCCTCCTGGGGTTTTGAAAACATGCTTAGAAATAACTCAACGTGGAATTTCAAAATGTTCAGATTCTTTCAAAAAAATCAGCCAGATTTTATTCTGGTCAGCTTTGCTTAGAAAAATTTGAATCCACCTCAGTGAGATTTCTCAGTTCCATGAATTTTAAGATGTTTTTTGTCTGCAGAGGAATTATGAGACAAAGATACTTCGTGCATTTGGTTGGGATAGAATTTTTAGAAGCACTTGGAAGTCTGCCTTTAGCACCCTGGTGAAAATCAGAGTCTAACCTCAAAATATTTCCTTAGTCTTTCATATTATTCTGCAGAATTTCCAATCACTCCCATGCTTCATGTTCCTCTTCTAGTTTCCTATTTTATTTTGGTGCTGTTTCTTAAACACACTTTAATAAAGTCCAGAATGCCTCTTGGACACATTTTGCACTTAGAATACACAGTAAACCACCACAAAACAATCTGGTATAAATTAGGCATTTTCAAAAATTATTTGTTACCTGCATTAAAGGATGTCATTCCAGCATCTTCCTATTCAACATAAAAATAATGACACGGGTTTAGAATCCTGTTTGTAACAAAATAAATGAAAATCTCTGAGAGTTCTGTTAAACTTTTTAAAAATCTTCAACCTTGTTCACTCTGAGCTTCTCAAAGCTCCCCTTTCCACCTTTCATTCCAGATAAGACTTTAATGAAAAGTCTGTTCTGATATTTACAGCCTTTCTCAATATATTTTGGGATTAAATATTAAAGCTGGGGAAAATTTGCAAAAAAAAAAAATTGGCCTGTTGGTAAATATGTGAAAATCCAAAAACTGTGAACATCATTTATGTTTAACTTAAATTTAATTTATCCCAAGTATTTTATCTGGAGGATAAAGCTACATTAAGATAGGTACAAGTCCATTGCTTGTGTTTCAGTTTTCATGAACTCAGTGAGACAAAGAGAGAGATCACAGTTTGTAGAGTCAAACCTCAGCAGTCACAGAGAATCTGTGCTGGAATCAGTCTGTGTGGCAGAGATTTTACTGTGAAGTAGTTCCACATTATTCATGTACAGAGCAGTGTCCAATGAATGCCACCAGCAGAACCCAGGGGGAAATTCCTCGAATTTTGGATCAGATGTGTAAAATAGGTCAAATGAATCAAGTCCTAACTCCACTTTTTTTTTTTTTTTTCCTTCACTGTCTAAAAATTCCTGGATTACTGAATAAGACTTAAACATCCGTGGTGTTAACATTCATAGATACAACTCCTATTGCATTTTTCTTTGTGGAGTTTTGGGTGACTTGGACACCACCAGACTCTTGAAAATCTTGGATGAAAAATTCCCTTTCAGCCCCTGCACTCAGCAGTTTCTTTGCTATAAACTGTAGAAGTCACTGGCAATAAATCATTTCTATGACTTAAGACATGCAGGTTCTGTTCCTACACAAGGTCACACAAATAGAATTTTTAACTCCACATTGCCAAATAAAATAGATTTTTAGACCCAGCCCCTCAAATCTGCCAAGCTTTTCTAAGAAAAAAACACTTCAGCTGCTAAGTGTAAGTGTGGGGGCCACTGCATGTCTAAGTGGGGCTGATATTACCTGGCTTCGTTAATTTGACAATTAGCAGCTGAGTTTAGGCTGTAATCATCAGTGAGAGCCAGGTATCTGCAGAGTGTGATTCATCCTGTCCTCAGGAAGAAGGCACCAATATTTGGGATGAATCAGCTCTGGAAAGCTCTGTCTCTTTCTGTTGTTCACAAAAAGAACATAACAGAGATTCGCTGACTTACTTGAGGCAATTCAAGTTACAGCTAATGAATGAGGGCCTCTATTTTCCCTGGAAAATTGGGTACACCAGGAATTTCATCCTCCTGAGGGTGATGTGAGGATAATTCTGTGGGAGATTCTCAGGACTATCCTTTTGAAAGTCTGTCAGGAACTTTGCTCAGCTACAGGCAAGTATTGCTTCCACATTTCAACTTGACAACTTCAGATTTGCCTGGTCATCCATTGCAGAGAAGAATCATGGAAGGAAATAACATCTCCCAACCCAACTTTATATAAACCCTGCTTTATATCCCCCTTATGACTACCTAGAGATTAGCTTTGGTTAGAGCCTGATGGTTTTTTTTTATTGTTTCAGGCACATTTACACGCTGGCAATTTTTCTGTGCTGCCCCCACGCCCACTTGCCAACAGCTTGAAGTCTCAGTGTGATGCAGCTGTGACAAAGCTGTGATTCACTGAAACTTCTGAAAATCCTTTTCAGGGGACTCAGAGCCAGTAGCACACCCTGTGTCATCAGCCAGCAGTCTCTGCTTTAGGGAACCTCATGAATTCCACATTCAGACCCACTCCCAGTGAGGGTCATTTATTATAATGCTGAGATGTTCTAGTTTGGGATGAATTTAATCCCTTTGAAAATCTATCACAAAAATGCCTTTGATTGCCTAAGACTGGGACTTCCGCCCTTGTTTCCTTTAAGCCAGGTGAAATTGGTAGATTTTTAAACATGAAATAAAGAGGTTAATGCTGGGTTTTAATTTCAGTTAGACTCTGTAATGAGGAATCTCAAGGAATGAGAAAGGAGTAATGAGAAATCTCAAGTGCTAATCATTATTCAATACTTTTATTTCAGTGGCTTTTTTGTTTTGACAATAGAAAAGAGCTCCAATTGATTTGACTTTGGGATTGTGTCTGCTTGAATTTCAGGTACATTTTCTCATGAGATAAGGAGGGGGAAGGTCCAGCTGGAATACCAAGTGTGAGCAAGGATGCATTCAAGGAGAAAAGGAAAACCCTCCACTCCTTCATTTGCAGGGCTGCACGTCCTGCTGTGGCTCTTCTTGCATGTGAATGAGTGGGAAAGCCACAGACAGTCTCAGTATGGAAGATCAAATGTGTGATGTTCTCTGTGATTTTCTTTATTTAGAGGCACTTTTTTTTTTTTTTTTTTTTTTTACAGGATGTGCCAGAGATTGGGATGGTTTAACCTGCTGGCCCAGAGCCACTTTTGGGGAAGTGGTTAAAATTCCCTGCCCACGATTTTTTGAAGAATTCACCAGTACACATGGCAAGATTTTTTTCCTATTCTTCTCATCCCTATTTTTTAAAAAAATTTATTTTAAATGAATTCTAGTAGTTGAGGATTCCTTCATATTTAACTGATTTACAATGTTCTTATGTCAGTCAGCATTCGGTAATTATCCAGATACACATCTCAGCTTGGGGTCAATATTGACACTCTTGTGTTTTGTGTTGTACTCTACTGAATTATTTAATCCCTTTGGTGATGTAAATACAATGGACAATTGCACCATGCTGCTAAATTTATAAAGGAATATGTCCTAGAATTACTGATTTATAAAACTGTACATTAATTAATGTTACAAAGAACCTCTTAAGGTCAGCCAGTACAATCCTCCAGTCAGAGCAAGACCAAGATTATAACTTGTATGGAGCTTCCAACCTGGAAAAGATGGCTCAGGGCTTTGCCCCAAATCCCAAAATATGCTGTAAATATATAATTTTGATTATTTGATTTCCTCTGTGTAAGGAATGAATTTACAGAGTTGATTTCCCACATGAAATGCACAAGTCCCACTGCATGAAATGACTGGGAACATGTCCCTCAATTTTTTAAAGGGTAGATATAGAGAATATTGTCATTCTCGTAGCTAATCTCACTGAACGTGACTCAACCTGTAAGTCCCTAGCTTAGGAATCAAAGGGGTGATAAGAAATTGTTGCTACTCATCAAAACTTAAAGAACAGCAGCACCAGCACCCCAAATTAATTTTCTGCTGTGTTTTTCCATGGAAGGTTTCCTTCAGAGGAACTGTACGCAGGAGGAATATTGGTCAGAGCCATTCCCACCGTACACCATTGCCTGTGGCTTTGATGAAGGTTCCAGTAAAGGACCTGAGGATCAGGTGGGAGTTTCATTTCCTGCTTCTGAACATCTCCTGAGGAGCTGGATGCTCCACACATCTGAAAATTACCCGTTTTCAGTGCTAAACCCAAAACTTTTAGGTATACTTAGAACTTGTTTAACAAATTAGGTTTAACATAAAACAAGTGAGCAGCAGTCAGCACTTTCCTCTTCATCCAAAACTCTCCTCTTGGTTAAACTCATGCTTAGTTCACCCATCCAAACTAAGATTTGGTTCTCTGACAGAGGTGATATAAATCCTTATCATGCACACATCTCCCAGGGAAACCCTACCCACCTGTCCTCAGGGTTTTTTTTTTCAGGGAAAATTCCTTTGTATCCCTCCTATTTGTATTTTTTTCCAGATTTTCTTTGAGTCACAGAAAAAATATTTCTTAACTTTATAGCCTAGTGGTCAACACATACCCTTAGGAGGGAGCTCTTGGATGCCACTGAGTATTTCCCCACTTTATCTCAGGTATTCAGTGGAGCAGGAAGTGAATATTTTTCCTCTCTGAAAATCACCATTCATGCTCAATTAACCTTCAGAATTTCTTTCACATCCACATCTTGATATGATTTAAATTTCCACATTCCTCCTCATCCTACGAATTCATATCTGGAGCTCAATCACCTTTTATAAATAAGAATATTTGTGCTTTGCACTTTGAGGCAAGAGAAATGTTTTTAAACCTCAAATAAATGCTTAGAAAATTTAAATAACTGCTTAAAAGCCTTCTAGAAAGATGCTGGAAATAATCTGAACAGTTCAGAGGGATGTAAATTCATAAAAGGATGTGTATTCTGGAGCACACATCTCCAGCCCCCATGGGGTTCTCCCACAGGGCCAAAATCACTCTCCAGGTGGCTTTCTCCAAGCAACCCCTGGATTATGCTAAACCAGGCATAATTTCTGGCTGGTCTAGGCTAAAATCAAGTGAGGAGCTGTATTTATATTTCACAATGATAGCAGAATTCTGCACAGGGCTGCTGTCTGTGCTCTGCCTGTGTTTAGTTTATTATTCCAGTCAAATCCACAATGTTTGACTACAAAAGGAAGATAAAATCAGCAATCTCTGCTGCACTGCACACATAGGGAAGTGAGCAAAAATCTCAATTGTGTCCTAATAGAACCACTTGCTTTGTATTTTGTATGTGCAGTGAGCACTTATGATGTTTTTTGTACTTAGTGTTCTTTCTTAATCCATCCTACAAAACCAGATAAAATAATTGAAACACTTTATTATTAAATTAAATAACCTCTTTTCTAATTTTCATCTGTGTTTTGAAAATACTGTATAAAAGATCAGGACTATTGCAGAAACACCAGGATGATTCATATCATGTCAGGGTTACAAGATCTCTTTATGGATCTATTTAAAATTGCTAATTTGTTGTCTCAGCCTAGAATTGCAGCCTTTTGGATAAACAGATTTGGGATCAGTTAGAGAACAGAGTGTCCACTGGGTTTATAAGGAGGAAATTTGCCTGGGTTCAGAGAATTTAGTGTCTTGGGATTTTAAATAAATAAGTGATCTTGTAGTGAATCAGAATAAAATTTGCATATTAAAGCCAAGTAAACAAGCTTTATTTTTTTTTTAAGAACATAGATTAGGATTTGTTAGGATATAGTCTTAATTGAAAACAAGGGAATTATAAAAAAAATTTACAGTACTACAATACACAGCAAGGAAGAATTGCCCAGATAATTAAGGACTGTGAGGTGATTTCCTTGGCTTTTAATTACCTTCACAACCTGATGTAACTCTTTATCAATGTTTCAGCTTTCTCACCTGCAAATTGAGAGTTTTATTTGTCTTGCAACTATAGCTGTTTATGAAAATCAATACTTATTGGATTTGGCCCAGGTCTAAAGCAAGAGCTTCACAAATCTCCCACCAGAACGTTTCAGTGCTCCAGAGTTTTTATGTACTGACGTGAGAAAAGGTGTTTACATATCACAGTTAATATTTTCCTGCAGAACATGCACAGAGGGGTCAGATAAGACTCTGGAGTGTGAAACTTCTCTCCTGTGTAGGGTTAAGTAAGACTCAAAGGAAAACTTTTTATTAGTGGTGGAAAATCCTGAAACAGATCTTGAGCATGAAAAAAAGATTGTGGGACTGAGTGAGGGAAATGTGTGCCAGTGGAATGAGCACCCCAGGTTGCATCCAGCACCACCACCTGCTTTGGGCTGTGTCTTTTTTTCCCCACAGAAATCCTATTATTCTGCATTTTGGCGTGTCTACACCGCTGGCTATGCAGCATCCGTGACTTCGCTCATTACAGCTCTAATTGTCTTTGCTGCCTTCAGGTAAATATAAATGGGCTTTTTCTCAGCACGCCTTAAGACAGTTTCTCTCAGATCCTCTGTGTTGTTGTTTTGTGGGATTTTTTTATGGCTGTTTTCTAATCATTCTAAGACATAACTCCTTTGATGGTGGTGGGTCCTTCTCTACTCGTGCTGCAATGTTTCAAATGTTAAAACAATCAAACTGGGCAGTCTCTGTTAATCTCCTTAATGACACCATATAGCAGAAATGTCCTAACTTTAGATCAATTTTAACATTTTTGATCATTCCTACAGTGCATGGCAGGACAGACTCTGCAGAAACATTATCTCATGTCCTGTAAACAGAGTTTCCTAAATTGTCCATTCCCTCTGTGAAAGGCCATTGCTTCCATAACTGAGAGCTATAAAAAGGAGATTTAATTAAATTTCAATAACTCATTTGATGATGTTGGTTATTAGGAAGTGGATCTGGGGTTTGGCTGAGGCAGAGCACAGAGAATCTCCCTGACTGGAGTGGCTTGGCAGTCTCAAAGGTCGTGGCCCTTACAGAGGGACCCAGGAGCACGAGGCTGATGTGTCCAAACCTTGAGGGAGATTCCTTCAGCTCAAAGCAAAATGTGCACAGGGCAGTCTAGGGAAAGGGAATCAGAGGAATATTGGCTGGAAAAGACATCTAAGATCAAGTCCAACCATTAACCCAGCACTGCTGAGTCCATCACTAACCCAGGACCCTGAGCACCACAGCTACATGTGTTTTAAATTCCCAGAGAGGTGGGGACTCAACTGATGCCTTGTGAAGCTACCTGGAACAGAGTCTAGACAGTGTTAAAGGAATAAAGTAGGGATTTACTCAAAGCCTCAATGGATACACCTTGGGCAGAGCCTGGCCCTGGCTCCACTGAAGATGGACCCAAGATGGATGCTGGGTCATGAGTTTTCACACTTTTGTAAGTTTTGGTCCATTTCCATATTGGGGTTCATTGTCCAATTACAGCTTCAGGTTATGCAGTCCCATCCTCCCAGACTGCTCTCCTCAATTTGCTGTTGTTTACACTTTTTGGGCCCGAAGCTGCAGCAGTGTCCTTGGTTCTGGGGCTGGAGAAGGACTGTTTTGTGTGACTGAACTGTGAGGAGAACTTGCTAACACTTTATATGAAGTTCAGAGTTATACACCAATGCAGTTCAGAATCTGGAAAATGTGAAAGCTAAAACTTAAGGCATCACAACCACTTCCCTGGGCTGCCTGTGCCAGTATTGACAACCCTTTCCATAAAGACATTTTCCCTAATATCCAATGTCAAGTTTGGGTGACTGCCACAACCTGGGACCTTCTCCTCTTGTCCTGTCTTTGTTACCTGGGGGAAGAGCCCAGCTCCACCTGGCTGTCCCCTCCTGTCAGGAGTTGTGCACAGCCACAGGGTCCCCCCTGAGCCTCCTTTTCTCCAGGCTGAGCCCCTTTCCCAGCTCCCTCAGCTGCTTCTCCTCAGATTAATGCAGTTTAGGGCAACTGCTCTGGCAGCCATCCCATACCATGTGACTGACACCAATTCAGTCCTTTCTTTGACCCAAAAGGGGCTGAAAAGCCTGATTCAAGCTTCTTCAATTAAAAAAAGTTATCAAAAGTAATTAAGAGTTATTGTCATAATCCATCCCAAGACTCCCACAGTTACTCTCTTCTTCTGGCACCTCCTTTAAATGTGTGGTGATCCAAGGATAATTATCCTGGAATTTTTATTAGCTGAAAAAGGTAACAGCTTCTCTGCTCCCTCCTGTCTCTCTGTCTGCCTCTCAAATAGTGACAGATCATTTATTGCTTGGCAAGGTGTCTGCAGTCTCGTGTGCTCCTGTTTGACTTTTGATGAGACCCTGACAAACTTCTCTCAGAGAACAATTTTTATCTTCTCTTTCCATGCCAGAAAATTCCACTGCACACGGAATTACATCCACATGCACCTGTTCGTCTCCTTTATCTTGAGAGCAGTTGCTGTTTTCACCAAAGATGCTGTTTTGTTTGCAGATGAAACTATGGACCACTGCCTCATGTCCACGGTACTGAACCTCCCCTGTCTCTCACCCTTGACTGAACATTTAATTCTTTACCTGAAGGCAGCAGGGAGATATTTTCATGCTATTTCTCCTATTGCTAAAACTGAAATCTTTAAACAAACAATTTTATACAAACCCAAAGACCAAGTGCTAAGGCTGCACTCAGCTTTGATATTTAGGTCTGTTGACTCTAATGAAGCTCTAACAATTTCTCCCAGTAAAGAATTTAATCTATGAGGAAAAAAAAACAAACAATATTTCCCTTTCAAAAATCTAAAATAAAGTTAATTTAAATTACGAAGCCCTAAACATACAGAAATTTGTTGTTTCTTCATTCTTGCATGGCAACTTTGAATTTTGACTACAGTTGTATAGAAACCAGCCATAAGAAGACTAGACCTAAAAGGTTTTTCTTCCTCTGCACTTCCAGGTTGCTTGTAAGGCTGCTGTGGCCTTCTTCCAGTTCAGTATTTTAGCCAATTTCTTCTGGCTTCTCATCGAAGGGATCTACCTGCAAACCCTGCTGCTGCTGACCTTTGTTTCCAACAAGAAGTTTGTGTGGTGGTTCATATTTACTGGCTGGGGTTAGTACTCCCTTCCTCCTTGTGCCCTTCAGTATTTCTGGTTGCTTGCAGAACTGGATAAAAATCTGTGTTTTGAGGTGAAATGAGCCTGCCAAAGGTGACGCTTTACAGAGGGAGGTTGCTCTTTCATCCAGTGCTGTTACATCAAAGTCACATCATTTTATTCCCGCTTATATCTCAGTTATTTGCAGCATGGTGGTGAATAATCCAGGCCTCAAGAGGATGAGTGATATGGCTGGATAATATCCTAGAAATATCTTGAATTCCTCCACTGGCTAAAGAAGTTTGGGTGACTAAGTTGCCTTTTGTTTTTAGCAAGCAGAATTTGACAGATTAATGTTAAATCATTTGAGTCCAGGCCTAGGAATCAAACAATTATATTTTTCTTTTATTTTCAGAGAGCTCCTGACTTTAAGGAATCTTTTGAGGGGGTACAGCAATTGAAGTTATCTCTGATACTCAGAATAGGAATGTGAAATAAATAGGGTTTCTTTCACTGCTCAGAATTGTTGATTGTGACTCTCAGATATTCCCATGTCTCACCTTGGCTGGTCTAAAATGCAGGCACCCAAACTGAGTAGTTACAATGACATTTTTTGACTTAGAAGTGAAATCCAAATTATCCTGAATAAATATTAATTTATCCTTCACCTTTAGATTTTTAGACTTTATTTAATGTAATTAAAATTTTTTTTGGAGCTATTCCAAATAGGGTTGTCTGAAAGTAGACTCTCAGCCCTTGATTAATCATGGCCAACTTGAGATAAGGAACCAAACAACTCAATTAATAATGTGGTAATCCTCATCTCCTTCTGTAATCAGAGGAAGGTGAGAGATACCTCAGGGATAACTCTCATCTTAGGTGATGTGGAGGGAAATATTTATTTTCATTAATTAAAAAGCCAACTTGAATTTAACAAGGTCCCAGCTTAAAGGAGTTGAGCAAAGGGCAAAAATTTGGAAGGACAAATTCTGAGCCCTTCCCACACATCTCAAATGATACTTAGAAAGAAATTCCCTGTATTTGCGTAGGTTCACCTGTTTCACACTAGAATCCCTTTTGTGGCAGCTTTGGAAGTCAATTAGTCTTTGAAAATTCAATTCAACAGGAGGACAGAAAAAGCAATTTCTGCTTTATAGGCCTTAAAAATCCCCAGTCAAAAATGTAGGACAGAAGGATAAGCAGTGATAAAGCAAGGCTAGAAATCACTGGATACAGCTAAATTTTCATGGAATTCTTATCAAGTGATTGGTCTGGGGTGATTAGTAGAATCTCTAGGAGAAAAGTATGAACTCTTCCAGCTGCTGTACAAAGGGTCTTTGTTGGCCACAATCCAGAAGATAAAAGAGCCCCAGCTAAATAAATGCTTACTCCAGCTTCATAAGTGCTTATAATTCCTATCCCAACCTTCAAGTGATTCTTTACATTTATTTCTGAAAATGTGGTTTCACAACATCCCCTATTCTCCTTTGTTATGATTTCATTCTCCTGCCCTTTTATTTCTTTCTTTTTTTTTTTCCTTTCCCTGAACTACAAATTAAATTCTTTCATAAAGTTATTGAAAATTGTCTGACCCATAAATTGACCTTTAATCCAACCTGCTGCACTGTGAACCCGTGGTGTTCACAGGGGTCCCAGGATGAGGGAAGAGATGAGAAATCCTGACTCCATGTTTCAGAAGGCTGATTTATTATTTTATTATATATATTATATTAAAAGAAAATTCTATACTAAAAGAATAGAAGAAAGGATTTCATCAGAAGTCTAGCAAGGAATAGAAAGGAATCATAATAAAATTTTGTGACTGACCAGAGTCCTGACACAGGTGGACTGTGATTGGTCATCAAGTAAAAACAACTCACATGGACCAATCACAGATGCACCTGTTGCATTCCACAGCAGCAGATAATTGTTGTTTACATTTCATTTCTGAGGCCTCTCAGCTTCTCAGGAGAAAAAATCCTAGCAAAGGATTTTTCAAAAATTATGTCCATGACACGAACCTATTGGAATAAAGATTCCGTGGGACAGGATATTCAAACCAACTCTTGTGTTCCTGTTGGTTTGCTCAGGAGCTCCCACTGCTGTGATGTTTGCTTGGGTCCTCACACGAATCCATCAACAGAACACTGGGTAAGTCAGAGCTGGGATAAGGAACACAAAAAGTGCTATTTTTATGGTGTTCTGTTTTTCTGAGAGAGTAAAAAGATGTGTACAGAAAAAGGTAAGGGAGATAACTCATGATTCAAAATTGTACCTCTAATTTTTACAGTTTCACAGTACATAAGTGACAAAATACCTTAAGTCTTTTTATTTTTATGTCCATACATGGGGTAAGAAAACCTGGAAATATCATATTAACTACTGAAATTTAATTTAAGTTCCCTAATTGCAGTCCTTGAAATAATTGTATTTCAAGAAAATTGCTGTTTCTGTATAAATTCAGCCATAAATAACTAACCCTAATCTCTTCAAAGTGGAACTTCCCAAACAATCATCATTGTCTTCAGTAGCTTCTTCTTTTGTTTCCAGTCAATTATTTTATTTTTATCTGTATCTTTTAACATGAGCCCTAGATAGAAATATTGTTTCTGTATGCTGTAACTATCCTGTTTTCTATGCTGTAAACTATGCTGAAGGCTTTCAGATCATTTCACATCAGCTGGAAAAAATTCCATTTTATACCCACCTGCTCAAATCTCAGGAGAGTTGAATAAGAAGTTGACTTGAGAGTGGTAAGAAGAGCAGGAAAGAAGCTTAAAAATACAAATGTGTTTTTTTTACTCAGCTTTGGTTCTTCAATCTGTGATTCTTACGGATTGAATTTTCTTTAGTTTAGACTACAAGGAAACCAGGGACATTTAGACAGTGATATAAACTTAGTGTCCACCACTTTCCTTTCCTGTGGCAGAAGTGCTTTTGTGTGTTATGGGAACCTCCCAGGGTACAGATAAAAAAACTGGTTTTGTTTGTTCTTTCAGATGTTGGGATGATGATGAAAATGGAGTGGTGTTATGGATCATCAAAGGCCCCATCCTGTTGACTGTATTAGTAAGGTTTTTTATTTTCCCTTGAGTTTCTGCATATAGATAATTTTATCTAGTGTGCTTTTAAAATGAGTTCTTATGATTGTAACTTAAGACAATCCACAGATTTATACCACCTGAATTTAGGGAGGGAGCAATCTGGTTTTTAGGTCTGTATCTGAAATAATCCTGCCATAAACAATGATGAGAACAGGGGGGACTTTTTTAGATAATTTAAAAATCTAAATTTAAAATCTAAAGTTCTGAGCAGAAGTACAAGGCATTAATATCACACATAAAATGATATTAAGATGTGTTGGTCTACAATAATTCACTGTAACTTTCTCCATATTTTATGTACAACTATATTTTGGTGGGAAATATTATTTGTAAAGCTATTGATCTGAGCTGAGAAGGGATGAGCACTGGTTTATAGCACTGCAGCTCCTAAAAGTGGGGATTTTTAGTTATTTGTATCAACTGGAGACATGTCCTGGATTGTAGTAAATTTACAGATTTTGTCTTGTCTTTACAGATTAACTTTATTATATTCATTAATGTGATCAGGATTCTAGTCCATAAACTGAAATCCCAGGAGGGAGGAGGGAGCCATTCAAGCCACTTTGTGTAAGTATTTCTGTGTCTCTTAGGACTGACCTGTTCTAACTGCTGCAAGAAATTTTTTATGGGTAGGAGAACAGAATGTTCTACTCCTCCTCTAATAGAAAGAAAAGAAATGACAATGTGAACTTTCTTTTTCATCTCAAATGTCACATGTCATTTTTATTTCAGAGCAAAAAGGGTGGGGTGCATACGTCAGGGACAAAGAGAAAAGTAAAATAATAAAGTATAAAACTTCAAAAGCTTGAAAGTGTAAACACCAAATGTCGGGTGATTAATCCATCTCACTCCCAGTCCTTTCCACACAAATGGCCACGTAGAGGAAGATGCAGTAACAGGATAAATTCTTTGCAGTAACACGATAAATTAAATAGAGAAAATAAATAGAGAAAAAATAAAAAAAAATAATATATAAATAAATAAAATAAAATAGACAAAAATAAATAGAAAAAGATGCAGTAACAGGACTAAGCCTGGTCCTGGCTGTGTACAAACCCCTTACAACCATTGGGGGTCCCACCAGTGCAGTCACAAGCTGCTTCCATTTGGAGCTGTTCTCTGAATTTTAAAATATTCCTACATACAACTGGTGTCACTCATCCCCTGTTTCTAACAGTGCATTGTTCTTTAATTCTTGCTTTTCCAGGAGACTTGCAAAGTCCACGTTACTGTTGATCCCCCTCTTTGGGGTGCACTACATTGTATTTGCATTTTTCCCTGAGAGCACTGGGCTGGAGGCTCGGCTTTACATCGAGCTGGGCCTGGGCTCATTTCAGGTAAGATGGACAAAAATCGAACAGCCCTGACATGTTTGGTCTGTACCACCCTGTGGTGGTGTTTGAGGGTCTCCAGGACGAGGGAGGAGATGAGAATTTTGACTCCATGTTTCAGAAGGCTGATTTATTATTTTATGATGTATATTATATTAAAAGAAAATGATATACTAAAACTATACAAAAGAAAGGGAGAGGAGACATCAGAAAGCTAGAAAGGAATGAATAATAAAAACCTGTGACTGACCAGAGTCCTGACACAGCTGGATTGGGATTGGCCATCAAGTAAAAACAATTCACATGCTGGGTGAACAATTCTCCAAATCACATTCCAGAGGAGCAAAACATGGAGAAGCTGAGGCTTCTCATCTTGCCAGGAGAAGAAAT
>JAWMQZ010000118.1:3209776-3226605 GCA_035584835.1 Tangara arthus
AGTTTTCATTATTATCTTTTTAGCATTCAGTAAGTATCCTTTCTGTATTCTTTAGTATAGTATTCTTTAATATAATATAGTATTATAAAGTAATAAAATGGCCTTCTGAGAACATGGAGTCAGGTGCATCATTCCTGCCTTCGTCAGGACATTTCCCAGCAAATACAATACCCCAGGGTGCTCCAAGCCCCGTCCAACCTGGCATTGGACATTTCCAGGGATGGGGCAGCCTCAGCTTCTCTGGGCACCTGTGCCAGGCCTTCATCATCTTCTGATGAATTTCAGTATGAAAGCACCTTCACGAGTTTGGCTGATGGCTCCAAACTGGGGTTGACAGAGACATGTCAGACCTCTTGGAGAGATCTGAACAGGCTGGGAGAGTGGGCAGACAAGAACAGGACAAAATTCAATAAAACCAGTGCAAAATTCTCTACCTGGGATGACATTTCAAGAGACACCTTTCCATATCCTACCTGTCAGGAAGCCTTAATCTGAGCCATCATCTCTGGTAAGGCCAATGGTTTGATAAAGATATCACAAATCCTTTTTTCTTTCTTTTTTTATTTTTTTTTTCTGAGAATTGTGAGATTCAGACTAAAGTATCAGGGATTATGGTAGATGAGAGTTAGAATGGACAGTTGGAACAGCAGTTACTCCCACAAGAAAATGGGATGTGGATGACAAGTGAAGGACATTTAATATTAAAAATCTTACCTCCCCATTCAAGAAGCAGTAGAGAACCGCAACAACAAAACCCTAGGAAAATGGGAGAGAAAAAAAAAAATAATTTAAATACTGAAAGAATGACAGAAAATTGTGGTATTCACATTCTTTGAACAGAGAGAGACATAATTCTCTCTCCCAGGGTTTTTCCTGGAGAAGCACAGAGAGAAGAAGAGAAAACAAATCTTATCTTTATTTGCTGCTCCTGTTGTTTTTGCACATGTGGGATGTGTTAGGAAGATTGTTTACCTGAAGGGATTTGTCAATTGGATTCTGCTGAGGATTGTTTTGTTTCCTTGGCCAATTGGGTCAAAGCTGTGTCCTGGCTGTCTCAGACAGTCATGGATTTTTCTTTAGTAGCTTTTAGTATCTCTTTAGTATAGTTATAATATAGTATTAATGTAATATAGTATTGTTTTAATAAAGCATTCAATAGAAAATAGCTGGAGTTAAAAAACCACAAGCAAACAAACAAACCCAAAATCCTGGTATAGAAAACCTACACATAAATGAGTCGAGACACACTCTGGGAGCTGTGCATGCAATGTAGTTATAAAGAACAGAGATTTGGTTCTAAGGAAAGCTGAATTCAGTGTGTAATCACCTGGAAGGATCCCAGTCCCAATTCAAACACCAGCCTCTCCCTCTTACTGACATTCTCAGGAGAAAAGGCAAACACCGTGTAGTGAATTCCAAACAGGGGGATCAGCAGCAGGGTGGAGCGAGCCAGTCTCCTGTCACAACAGAGGGAAAGAAACTTTAATTCAGCCTTGCAATTAGCAACCTGCACTTTAATTAAAGAAGAAAGCACAGAAAATATTTTGCTGACAGACTTTTGGGAAATACGTACACCGCGTAATTATACAAACAAATATGCAACATTCTTATTTGTTCCCAAAGACTGTTTGCACACACACTGCAGTTTACTCCCCCTTCTTCACACTGCTACAGTAATGGCACATTAATTATGCTTAATGCTCGCTGCTGCTATTTTTATTTGCATTATTATAAGCAGGAATTTTCTCCTACCATGCCAAAAAATGAGGGGAATCTCACTAAGGAATTCAGACTGCTACTGTGGTACAAGTATAAACCTCTCACCCAATTGCTTAATCCCAGTGGAGTTTTAAATCACTTTTTGTTGATTTCTGTGTGTGTGTGTGTGTACGTGAATATTCCAAAAAAAATTCCAAAACAACCACACAAATAAAGCTAAAAAACCAACAGCCACAAATAAAAGTTAACCCCCCTGCATGTTCTTGTACTCACAACTATTCCTGAAGGTTTGATTTTGGTCTCAGTTTATACTGTTGGAAACCTAAGTGCAATTCCACTGTATAACTATTTCACTGCTTCAGAATAAAGAGGTTTCAGAGGGAAATTAAGCTCAGCTGATATAAACCAAAGGGTTGGAAATGAATATTTCACATGTGGGCACTTCACTGGTGAAATTCCCCCAAACCAGGGGCCAGCAAAGACTTGTGCATGTTTTGGTGAGTGTCACTGTGTGATTGAGCAGCAAAAAAAAACAGCAAAGAGAAAGCAAATGTTCTGAAAATAAGGCAAGTGCTTTATCACAAACAAAGTGACCAAAAAAACCTCCAGGACATTTTCAGAGGGGAAGAATATCATTGGTTATGTTCAGGTAAGTGAAGAAGGCAGATGGAGGACAAAGGAAGGCAAAAAGCTGTAAAGATTTTTCAAAGAGCTGCATATTTGTTCAAACTCAAATGTCCTCTCTGCTCTTAGCTATTTGTACATTGCAGACAGGTTTGAATTTGCTAATTCATGCTCAGTGATAACCCAAAATGATGTGTTTGTTTTAGAAGATTTAATTAACACACTTTCAAGAATTTTGTGAGCACAATTACCTCCAGCAGTGATCTGTGAATGGGACATGAGTGCAGTGCTGGTGTCTCTCAGTCAGACTTTCAGCCCCAATGGGGATAAATTCATCCCAGCTCTTGCCTGGAGATTGCACTAAACACGCCTGAGCCAGAAATCTGATGGACACCAAACCTCAGGTCTTGGTGGAAGACCCCACAAACCAGAGAACACTCTTCTTGTGGGTTATAAAATTAGACATTGGCCAAAATCTTTTGAAAAGAGAGGAACAATCTGGGAAGAGGGTGATGAAGAGCATCAGAGTGCCCAGCTTTGACGATCTCTAAAAAAGTAATTTATACAGGAGTGAGCCAGTGTAAAAGAGCTTTTGGAGTCCTTTCTAGTCCTTTTTCTCTATGGATATACAATCAGATTAATAAAAAGGAACAGAAATTTCAAGGAAGAGATTAAAGAATAATGTTATCTCTGGAAAAAGGGATGTAAAGAATATAAGTGTCTTAAAGTAGTCATGAAATTTAAAAAAAACAAGCTAAAGGTAATAAATTGGACAAAAATATCATCTCTCCATATCTTCTATCATTTATATTCAGACTTAATGACAATAAGAACAAAAGGATAAATGTTGTTTTGATCTAAAAGTCAGAATAGAATTGTTTATTAATATGTTCTCTCTCACTGCACTCTTGGGAGATGAATTCAGGGTAAGATGCAGAGGAAGTCTTTTTTTATTGTCAGTTTTCTGGCATTAATCATACCTGATTAATCACACAATTAGTTTGTAGGATCTGGAAATATAATGCCATCATCAACTTATTTGAGGTGTTGTCTTCAATATTGTCATAAAAGTGAGGAAGAAAATGCATTAAATAACATATTCAGAAGTTTATAGATTATTAAGATCAATAAAGAGGAAAAGAAGATTTTAATGATAAGAAAAACCTTGAGAGACATTAATGGCTACATGGATGATAATAAATTGCTTTTTTTTCCATGAACAATGGGAAGAGAGAAGACTTAAAGCAGGTCCTGTGAGATGTGTAAGTTTATGTGCAACAGGGAATGAAAATCTTAAAGGATACAGTGGAATTCTCAGGTGTGTAACAGCCAAAGATATTAATCCTCTTTTCTTCCCTACTCTTTCAGACAGGCAAGAAACTTGGAGGGGGAGGATCGAGAAGTTCTGAGGACAATAATTGTTCAAGTGGCTGCTTGGAAGATAATGTTCTCCAAAAGGCCTAGCAAAAGCCTTGTTCACATCCTCACAGGGAGAGGAAAGTCTTAAAGTTACTTAAAAAAAAAAAAAAAAAGCAATTTGAATATATTTTTTTCTTGAGTCTGACATTCTGTTTTCTAGCTGTTATTTTCCTTAAAATCACTTCAAATATGCGACTTTCTCCAGTAGCATGACTATGAATGTGGACTTTCCATTAAGTGTTAGTACAAACAAATAATGGTGTCCTCTGTTCTCCCTCACTCCTCTATGGAATAATGAAATTAGAACTTTATGCTAAAAGAAACCCTAAATAAGAACGTTGTCTAATTTGAGTAGTATTTGAAAGAATCATGCTTTTATTTTCCATTACACATCCACATTTATTAAGAAGACTGCTGAAGTCTCAACTTCTAAACCTTTCAGAGAGAAAAAATCAAAAAAGAAACAAAAATCTCCAAATCATAGAAGTCGAAGGAAGATCATAGTGCTGTTTTGCCATTTAGTCCTGCCTCTCTAAAGTAAGAGAATTGCCCGTTTTAAAAGCTGTCCTAAGTGAAATACTTTCATCAAATATGAACTTCTGCAATAAGACATCAAGGTGTGTAGTCCTGAAAAGCAACATTCACCTCACCAAGGTTTGGACATACATAGGGTAGATATTGATAACGAAATTATTTTAAAATTGTCTCTAAAGTCAATGCAGAGAAAAATACACTTTTAAAACATAATTCTTGTGTGCTACAGATGTCTTTTGAACAAGAGGTGACTCCTGTTGTAATCCCTGTGGGTATTGAGTACATCTATTTATGTATATATTGATTAACTTAATGCTGTGACATATCTGCAATGATGGCATCTATTTTTAGTTAAATTAAATGCAGCCTTAAATTCCCTTTATTGTCAATGAACAGCAAGAATCACTGACACAAAAGGACAAATCCTCTGTCTCTAAGGAAATTCTTATCATATCCTATATCCATCCAATGACCTCAAAGGGACCCTGGACTGAGTTTGTCACAAAAAATTTCAGCCCTGTAGATTTGTGAGGTTTAGATTAGAGGAACCCAATTTCTCTGGCCAAAGGTTCATTCATCATCCCTGTGATAAATCTGTGCAAAAAAGAATCGTGTCAATATTTCAAATTGAAGGATAAAGAGCAAACCATGAAGGCACAGGATGTCATTATAATGAAATGCTCAACACTGCTCATGTTCAATAAACTGAAGGATTTTTTTTATCACAAAATGCTGAACATATTAACATGACTTCAGGAACCTCAGTAATCTCCCTGACAGATCTTTTCCAAAATTTAATTAGGTCTGCAGCATCACTTGCAAAACACCTGAGGTAACTCCTGAATGATTCCAGATTTTTAATTTTCCCATGCACAAACCACATCCTCAGACCTAGGACTTGAAAAACAGAAGCTTACCAAGACTTTCATACTTCCACAGACACAAAAACCACAGGTTTAAATACCTCCTGTTTAGGCTGAACTCTTCTTGCCCTTGACTAGGTAGAGGATTTCACCTCAGAGAGTTATCAGTCTCCCATCTTCCAGAAACACTGCATTTAATGTAAAATTTGGTTCTCTGCAAAGGCCCAACAGGATGTCTGTGCTGCATCAGGATGTCCATTAGGCACTGAACTTTATATTTCAAACTATCTCCTCCTAAACCTAACTCCTAGTTTTACCTAACTGTTCTTAGTCTTCAGTTGCTGTCTGTGTAGAAGATGGAGCTGCTTCTTTTTGTCTTCTCTATTTCTATCTGCTTTTGCACTGTTCCAGTCTGCTGACTGAATTTTTTTCAGCATCTTCATTGTTCTATTTCTTAATTACCTCAAAGATATATGAAATCACACAGAATTTTTTTTTCTAACTAAAAAACATAACCTTAGATGCAGTTAAGTTACAAACCAATCTTTCTTCCTTTATGGTGTTGAAGATAACTACTAAATATTCTTTAACAAAATCCTGGAGTTGGGGGTCTGTGTGTCAGGACACCTCAGAGAATGTTGATTCACACTTACAAAACTGTTGTGAAATTCAGGAGACACATCATCAGAAAACACATTATAGATGTCTGAAACTGCACCTCATCTAAACAAAAAGAGAGGATGACCTTGGAGTTCTTTTCCAACCTGAATGATTCCATGAATCTATGAAAACCTGTGGGCTTCTTGTGCAAGGAGCAAGGGGTCAGATGGACTATGGGGTAGTGATTAATTCACATAACTCTTGGCTTTTATTCACTCTTCTGGATGCCTCACTCTATATTTGATGCCTCAATCTATATTGATGATATTTGACAATATTGGACTGAACTTTATGATCTTGGAGGTCTTTTCCAACTCAGTGATTCTATGATTCTATTACTTCTGATGGACACAATTCATTTTGGTATTAGGTCAACTTTAGCCTCTCCTCACCTCTGGGTTTTTATTAAGTTAACTTCACTCAGTTCAATGGAAAAAAGATGTTTTATGCCCACTGAGGGTCTGATTGACTCAACCTCACCCAGTTTATTCTAGGAAACTTTTCAGGTGAAACATTTTCTCTCAGTATGAAGGTGCTCACCTCTTTGCTGTACAATAAAGAGCAGCTATTAATTCTGTACAGACACTACCCAAAACCATCAATAGCATCAGCCATAATTAAAAAAAAAAAAAAAAAAATTTAAAACAACCTTACAACCCTCGATCGTGGCGCATCGGCAAAAGCACAGAACAAGAACAAAGAAAAATATTCTACATGCAACAAGAACTAAATGAAGGCTTTGCTCTCTGGTTACTTCCCCTCTGCTCTCATCCACTCATTTAACTGCAACATGCGTCATACACACACAGTAATGTCACAGGAGTGCGTACACTTACAGGGTAATGGTTGATAGTTCTGACATCTTGCAAGAGTGCTGGTTAGCCCTCTTAGGCTTACAGTAGCATTTCTGAACGCAGCTGCTAAATATGACAAGATTAGCATTTTTTTCAGCATATCGTGAACAGGCCAAGGTAGGTCACTTTCAACACATTTCATGAGACACGTCACAAAGATGGAAAGCAGACACGACAGGATGGACTCACAGCACGAACCAGCTGCTTGACTGAAGCAGAAATTAAAAAATCAAATAAAAATTGAAGTGCACTGGCTGTTGCTGGCCGTTGTGATGTGCTGATTCACGGACAAACCAGAACTCAAACACCCTGAGGGCAGGGGGGCAGCGCTAATGCATCCAAAATACACAGGACCTGCGTGGTCTGGTTTTGTACAGGGGGTCACAGAACAATAGATTAAATGAGAGTTGACTGCATGCTCATGGAGAACAATCAGAGAGTAACAGAAACTTGTAGGATGGGGATCAATCTAAGGTCTAATCCTCATTTTCGTTGTAGTGTGGATCCCTTGTTTTTAACAAAAGGTTCTAGTAAGGACACCAAAGCTGTTTTTCCATCTTCCTTGGTGATGGGGAGGGAGCTCAGTATGGAATCTGAATGTCTGGCTGGTAATTTTGGAGGTACCAGTTTGTTTTTTTTAAGACAGTGTGCTCATCAAAGCAGCAGGCTCATACACTGTGGAGCAGGACTTTGATCCCTGCATGTTGGATTCTAGGAACAGAGAACAAAATAGTTCCTTTCCAACCAGCCAGGAGAGGCTCATTTAAATCAATCAATCAGAAGGGTAATCTGAAACATGGAGGCATTTGGAGGGATCCCATAAGAGATTTTATATCTGGGATGAAAAACATGAAAATTGAAAATAATGATTTCTTGTCAACTTTCAAGGGGAGAATTTTGGTTTTGTTTTAACAAGTGGTTGTTTTGGTGGGATTCACCTCAGGAGAGGCTGGATGTTCACAGTACAGATGTGTAAGCAAAATGGACATCCTCAGGACCCTGAGAATCATCAGAATAAACAGCTGAGAGAGAAATACACATTTATTGGCCTGGTGCATCTGGCCTGTTTTAGATGTCCACTGTAGGATGAGATGATCACCAAACACCATTGAGTACCCTGACTAAGTTTCCATTAACATAAAGGATAATAAAGGATAAATCTCCATTAATATAAAGGATAATAAAAGTTGATTTTTAAAGCAATTGCCTTCAAGGCAAATATTTAAGTTTGTTCAAACAAACCCAACTCTGTTTCTGTTACACAGTCTAATATCTGTGTTCACAACTCACGGAATCTATAATCTGAACTCTAAACCAGGATGAATTGAAAACATACATTTCCCCCTACTTTTAACTCCTTTAAGTAAATCCCCATTTCTGGGGTTATGTTTTGCTTCCTTTTGGATAATTAAAGCCTGATAACTGTGTTGTTATTAAATATTACAGTATAAGAGCTGGAAAGAACACAGTCTTGTGGCATGGACACATCCAGCAAATGGATATAGTCACCGTGTTTCAACTCATAAAATGAATTTCATTTTTTGGATGTTGCTGAGGAAGTAAACATGAAAATGACTGCTCCTTTTGTACTAGAATTTCTGTGCTAGATTTTTGCACCACCTGCTTTTCACAGAGCTGAGTTGGGCATAAATTGTCCACTTAGACTGATCAAAAATGAGCAAGCAGGTTTAAGGGATAGTTCCATTTTATTGTGACTGAGGCTTTCAGAAGTGACTATGGATTTTGAGTGCCGCTCATTGTTTTGATCACTTGATCTGAAACACATTTCTCAGACCAATTTTTACCACAAGAGGGCTGCTCAGCCTGTGTTGAAAAGAAGCACTTATGAGGCATATTAAGGTACAGAACCTGAAAAGGAAACATCTAAAAATCAATAATCACTTTGAAAAGTCTTAGCCATGGGTTTTGTAGAGGGTTGTGGTCTTCAATGATATACTTAATGTTGCCATGGCAACCTAGAAATAAATTCCCATCCATGTTTCCTTTACTGCTTATGTCCTGTTTCATTTGACAGGAATTGATTTTTTATAGCTTTTCCTGGTGAAGAGATCTAATGTGAGAGCACTTGGTATTTACTAGAATTATTAAAAAAATCAGACTTGATTTTGAAAATATTATCTATGGATAAACTGCTGCTCCATACCCAGTGAGGAGACATTGACACACAGGTTTGTGATTGAAAACAATACTAGTACTTCTTAGGAAAACCTTAATATTTTAGTGCTGTTAGCACTTATTTTCTGCCATTTCTAATTTTGATAGAGTCACCTCTCTGATTTTAGATGGTGTTAAGTGTCCCAGGTCTTTAGAGTACAGAATTTATAGACATTTTCTTTCCTTTCTCCCTCCCCTTTTATTTTGCAAACTTTATTTATTTTCAAAGTACAGACATTGGTGGAAGGAAAGGGAGAAAGAGAGAAGAGGCAGAGGAGACAGGAACCAGGAAAAAAAAAAACATGAAGGAGGAAAAAAATAGACAAATATAAGAAAAATGAATTAAAATGAGAGCATGGCTATGAAAACACTGCACGAATCCAGGCAGGATCCTCAGACCTCTGTAGGCACACAGAGAACGGAGTCGGTCACATCTAACTCTACGTGCCAAAGACAGATTCCAAACTGAACTATCACCTTGAACTCACTCAGGGAAAGAGCAGGGACTTCCAGGCTGAGCTGGCCTGTGTGACAGAGACATCTAAGGCACAGGGGATGCTCTGTCTGACAGAGGTGCCCTGGTGTCCCCGAGTGACCATAGACGACGACTGGACTGCTCAGATCGAGCACGAGACTTTAGACAGCTAAAGGCAAACAAGCTGAGTCTCACCGCAAGTGTCCTGGGCAGGGACTGCAGCTGCATCTGGGAGGAAGAGGGAGGGTGCTAGGGTGGAAGGGGAAAGAAAAAGTTAAACACTCCCGGGGTGAAATGAGCCATGGATGATGTGGCTGAAGGCCACCCAACACCTGGACGTCTCGATGCAAATGAGAGAGAACACAAATCGGAGGCAAAAGGAGTTGTAATTCGGTTCTAGATGTCTCAGAGGTGCTTAAGAGGAGGGAAATGAGCATGCTGATCCAGGGGAAGGAGGTTATGCTGCATTATCCAAGTACATCCATCATGAAAATGGTCAGGGTTCTGAATTTAGGTCGCTACCAACACACGGGGAATGATGAGGTTTGTGCCTTGTCTCTGAATGTGCTGAAGGGGAATCCTTTGGGAAATGCAGTAAAGGTAGACCTTGATTCATGCAAATTAAAACTGCTCCTGGAGAATCTTTGTGCACCCTGCTCGAGTAATTCTATGTAACCTCACCATGAGTAGGATTGGCAGCTGTGCAGTAGCAGGAGAAGGAATGCAGAAACAAATCAATGAAATAAAGCATTGAAAATACAGTAGGAAGTTAACCAAAGTGGAAGCAGAGAGATTGTATGGGAGAGAGAGGAGAAAATTGAAAAGTAGGTCTGTCTAATATATATAATTTATATCACACACCCTCTTCCCCTCAGCTGATACTTCTCTAGGCTGGGAGACATCTTCTCCTTGCTGCTCAGGAGCTGAGGATTCCCTGCAGCTTCACTTGTTTCTCTTTGAAACACCAACTACATTCACAAACCCCACGCCCTTACAGATCAGATGGAGTAGTCTGGAAAACAGAACTTATTCTGTGAGTAATAAACAGATCCTAGAATTCCATCCCACTGCAGTGGCTGCAGCTCTGATCCACCGTGCAGGCAGAGCCTTTCATTCACCCTTTCATCCAGACACAGAGTAAGCCCAGGTGCTCCTCAGAAAAGTTGTCTTTTAGTTGCATCTCCCCTAATTTTTAGCTGTGTGCCTTTTTCCTTGTCACCCTATGCCAGCTTGGCAGTCACTGGTGAGAAACAGGCCATAAAGTGAGATTTATCTGACCTATTTTAAACTTGTTGGTTAAAGTGAAATAAGCTGTACTAAAGGATTTTCTTCTCTGGACTGAGTAGGTCTCTACTGACTGTGGAAGGAGCCCAGCAGGATTGTTTATTAAACCGTGTAGATCCCCTGTTGTCTTGCTAAAAGTACAACAGATATTGTGCTCTTCATGGGGAAAAAAATAAAAAAAAAAATAAAGAAACTGTGTCTCTAGCCTTTAATGGAAAACAAATCCCAAATTCTTAGTCTTGTTGTCTTCTTACCTAGAGTTCTACTTTTCCTTGCTAATGCCACCCAAATAAGAAGCTGAAGCTGAACGACTGCTTGCAGATTAATGCTGCGGTTAAAAACAAATGTTTAACAAACATGAATTTGAACTGGAACTTTTTGTCCAGTAAATCTGACCCTTGAGTAGATCTGAAGCTTGAAGGTGAAACAGAATGGTCAAAGAGGGCCATAAATCCTATCTACAGTGCTCATTCTTGCCTTTTCTAACTTCTACAGAGTGGACATAAAAAGAAGGAGAACGCCATTGCTATACTTGGAGTTAAATAATAAAGAGATTAAGCTTAATATTTGCCTGTGCTCTAGAGAATAAAGCTGGTAGCAGAGGGCAGAATTCTTCCAACAAAAACAACTGTAGCCTCAAAGGTTCTATGTCCTGATTCTTGCCTGTATTAATTCTGGAGCTCCTGTTCTCCCAGGCTGGGTTATTGTCTCTGAGTGCAGAGCACAGATCCAAGTCGAGCACTGTGGAATAATTCTGATGGAGGTGCAGTAAAATCACTGAGGTGCAGCAGACAATAGGATGTTCCATAAGAAAAATGTACCATGCCAAATGAGATTCTTGCATAAATTAACATTTTGAATACTTTACTGTTTCAAAAGAATGTGAATATCCAAATCTAGGCATAAATGTCTGAGAATGGGATTTAGCTCATTGGCCTTGAAAGAAATCAAATGAGCAAAGCCCACAGAGTGTTTATTGTCCCAGGCTGATACAAGAAGTGGATTTTCAAGCATTACAGACAGGTTTTGGTTCCTGTCAGCTGGCAGAGCTCAGCATCAGTGTAACTACACTGGGTTTATATAATTTGCAGCTCTGAAGCTTCAGTGACACTGTTTTGACTCACCTGCCTTACATGTTCTGCAATATCCCTGCAGATTCACGGTACAACCCATCTCTGCAACTCTCCTTCATGAAAAAAGAGAGCACTGCCTTTGTTAAAAAAACCTGGGCTTACAGACAATCAGCTGAACAACTCCAATGTTTTCATTGGAATTTAAAGAGGAATTACAGCTTGGAAATCTCTCAGTAATGATACAGGTGGGACTAAGACTGTGATATGAACCTTACACATGGCTTTGGGTTGGTCCTATCTTGAGGTAGTTTGCATTTGTTTCAACAACCTTCATGGAGACTCCATTCTGTATTAAGCCTCTATAGCCTGGTGCCCTTTGAGGATGTTCTTTAACTCCCCAAGGCAGGCAGAGTTTGTTCTTAGAAAACTGATTGCCTGCTTTGCACCACACAGTTCCTTTGACACACAGAGTTAGTCACAAGATCCTCACAAGAAATTTGTCTCTCCAGATCAAAAAGCCTTCTGCACTGGGACAGCACCATCTTCCTTGTCCCCTCCCTACCTCAGGCTGTGTACTTGCCTGGAGTACAGCCTAAAAATTCTCCAGATCTAAAACTAATCCCACTGAATGTGAAACAATGCCAGCTGCTGAAGTGAGACACAATAAATCAATGGCAAGGAGAAACAGAGACATGGAGGGGAAAGTAAATTCCTGTTGTCCTCACATGATAGAGGCAAAAGTGTGAATGGTGGGAAAAACTAAGTGGAAGACCATGGTTGCTGGTGGGCATTGAGCCTTGGTATAAAATGAAAGCATGTTCAGGATCAGAGATGTCAGAATTATTCCCCATTTCCTGAAGTCTCACATTAACTGCTGCATGACCAGTTGCCTCAGCTCCACCTTCACCTTTACATTAAGTAACTGATTCAAAGGATCAGAGGTGCAAGCTGATTTGGGGACAAAGGAAAATTCAGATCTATCCCTTTCAGTTTAGCACTGCACTCAAACCAGCAAACTTAGACATGAGCAATGCATGAGGAAAAGGACAAACAGCCAGAATGGTCTGCTTTGGATATTCCCAACTTAATACTTCTCACTGTCATATTTTCTGGAAAAATCCGTTCACCAGGATTTCTTCTCCTGGAAGGCTCATTCAGAGAAAAATGAAAACAATAACTATCTGATTGCTCCTCCTGTGTTTTGCTGCTTTGGAATGCGGTTGGAGATTGTTTATCCAACATGTGAATTGTTTTGCCTTAATGACCAATCACAGTCAGGTTGTGTCATGACTCTGGAAGAGGTCACAAGTTTTTCTTTAGTATCTTGCTAAGCCCTCTGTGTGTATCCTTTCTCTATTCTTTAGTATAGTTTAGTACAGCATTCTTTAATACAATATAAGTACATAAAATAATAAATTAGCTTTCTGAGAACATGGAGTCAGATTCTCAATTCCTCCTTCGTCCTGGGGACCCTGAAAATACCACAAACGCTCAATTTGAAACTTCTGAAATGTTTTCTGATTCTCCAAACCCATTATTTTTCCCAGGATCTAAGCAAGTTGCTGTGATAAAAGATCCTGCACCTAAATCCGTGGCTAATTCAAAAAGCTGAGTGGCCTTGGGCACTGGATGTTCCCTATCCTGCTGATCTCCATGACAACTGAAGCGTATCAATACACATCAAAATGAGATTTTTCACTCTGACCAAGAGAAGTGACTTCAGAAGCACATTAGAGATCCGTTCTGCATTTCCTTCCTGAAAGCTACCTCATTTTTGCTAATCAGGAAGCTCCAGTGTGTGGCAAAATGTACAAGGTTACAGCAAATTTAGTGAAGTGCAGCCACTCTCCCTTTACAATATGAAGCTTTATATTGTGCACATTGCTAAAGTATTTGTGGCCTTTTAAGCAGCAAGGCTGGAACAATTTTAGATATCTAAAATGTTTCAGACAGCATATGCGTGGGCAAAATCCTAAATTTACACAGGCACCCTACAGATGCAAGCACTTATGTATAAATCCCTCTGGCTTGAGCACCTGGATGTTCTGAGCTCTGTTCCATACCAGTTATGGCAATCAAGCCATGATGGCTTTGGTGCTGTCTTTGAAAAGTGTTTATATCTGAAATTTCCAGATACATGACGTTAACATTTCAGTGGGAACTCACAAAACACTGTTTAGCCTTTTTTTGGTGCCTCAAACTCCGTGGAAACAGGGCTGTTAGGGCTAATCCAACCCTTGATAGAACTGTTGGGAGTGCAGCAAGCTTTGCTGTGTTTTCTTTAAAAAACATATAAAAATAAAAATCATTTCGATAGAGAGAATTTTAGTGTTGGATAAAACCTGGCATTATTCTCTCCCTCACTAACCTGCACACCTCCTTGAGCTTTCAAGAGAAGAAGCATCTTTTAGTGGCTTCTCTTCTAATGCAAAATTGCTCTTTTTCAGTTCATGGCTTGCTCTTGTGAAAGATGGGGGGAAAAAAAGGTCTGTGCTTTGCTCTTTTAGGATGCAGCTTGTGGACAAAGAACTTTGTTCTTTAAGGCTGCCACAGATCATGGAGCCAAGGAGAAAATTTAAGTCATCATTAGAGAATTCTTACATGTGAAACCCAGGCAGGTTTCAAAATCTCATGAGTTCATCAACTACAAAAATCACCACTGTATCCTTTCATCTGTCTATATATCCATTTAAACCATCAAGTTTCCCATAAAAATGTCTTCCAGCAACAGAAATTGTGTTTAAAGACAAAGTCAGCCTATTTTTCAATACTACTGCAAGAGGAAAAAGGACAGGAGTCAGACTCCACCACACAGACACCACTGCGCAGGCCCTTGCACCCTAAAATCTGCCTTCTAAAGATTTCCAAATAATAGAAGTAGAACCCTTTTTCATGAACAAGAAATAAGATTTGTGATCTATGATTTCAAAATTAGATCTCACCAAAGCTCTGGTCAGGTACTTGTATATGATTGGAAATGGAATGGAAGTTCCTTTACAAATATTGATTTGCTTTTCTGGAATATTCCTCTGGCTCGTGGCCCATGAGATAACAAAACCCTTTTCCAGGTAGAAATAGGTTTAATCTCATCATTTAAGTAAGAATGTAAAGGATGCACTGGATGAAAGGCAGTATTTGGGTTGGGAAAGTAGATTTGACAACCAAAAATTCATCTTCCTATCCTTGCCAAAGGCACCTGAGGGATTTAGGTGCATTTTGCTCTCAGTCATTCAGTGGCAACAACAGCTCCCAGGGCCATTATAAACACACCAAATATTCTGTGCTGTTTGATTTTCCAGCAATTGAAACCACAGATAGGCAATCAAAGCAGAATAGGGCTTTTTGATTATTTTATCTGAAAATAAATAAATCCCTGTTAATTACACTCCTGCTAATTATGGCACAAAGCCTGCATGATCTTAAATTCCTAATGAGTACACTTAGGTTTGATCCAATCCCTGCCTGAAAAGATTGGTACAAATGAACACCCCCATCCTTTCCACCCAAAATGTCCAAAGTAAAAAATAACCAAAAAAAAAAAAAATCAAACCAGTACCCAAAATAATAATTTGCCTTGGGCAATTCACATGAAAAGCATAGGAGGGAATGAGCACATTTTTTCTAGCACTTTAAATAAAGAAATCAACAATTAGTGTCGATCAAAGCAGCAAGTATTTACTCCCCTGGCATTCCTGAGAAATGAGCACTAGGTCCTTGCTGATCATGCACTGACATCAAATGACCATCATCTGTGTTTCCCAGTGGATTTTCCTGTGGTGGAAGAGGACTAACCCAAGGACCCGAGTTCCTTTTGTTGCTGGGTTGTTGGGTGTCCCAGCACCCAGCTGGCAGAACCTGGGGGTCAGAAATTGCAGTGCCCTCCTAGAGAACACACTGTCCATCCAACATCTGCCATCTGCTTGTCAAAAAATCAGCCTTTTGGCACCAAGACCCTGTCAGTAATTACCAACTCTGGCAGTCTGAGCACTTGCAGCAAGACAAAGCGGTAGCAGAAATGAATCACTGTGATTCCAGTGACTTTGGAGGTGAATTTTAGAGGAGTGTTGTTTACCAAAACATCTGGGTCACAACATTACTTTTGCTGCCCTAAACCCTCTAGGTTGCACCATAGGTAAAATCATACCTACCTATGATATATGCCATGATTCTCCTTTCTTTCCAGCAAGATGCTGATTGGAGGAATGAGGTAGACCTGAATTAGCTAGATATATATGTGGGGTTTGTTTTCTTTTCATTGAGCTTTCAACATGTGATACAAAATTTATGAAGAATCTGTCAAAGCAAAAGCAGAAACAAGCTTCCCCCTCCCAAATTATACCAGTCGTGATAAGCTGGAAATCATAATAAAATAAAAAGAAGATTTTTTTTCTGTTATATGTGCTTAATACTTAAAAATGAATGAAAAAAACAAAGATTTGATGGAAATGTGCGGGTCTTTTTAATCTTAAGGGTTATTCCAGCATGCATCTGCATCATGCACTTACTAAATATAATAGTGGTGGTTTTTGGTAGTGATACTGATGATTTTCTCTGTAGAGTGAATATTTCAGCAATGCAACAATGCTTGTGAAAATAGCAGTGTGAATTGAAGCTTTGTGTAGGCATTTCTGTAGAAATATGTTTTTGTTTGGTTTTTTTTTTCTGGGGGGGTGATGTACTCTCTCTACAACAACTTGGCCAAAACCAGGATGATTGAAAAAAGATTTTGATGTACCAGTTCACAAACTGTTGGCTGGATTTTTCATGGTAAAAACAGTGAAGCCTTGCCAGATTAGTTTATTATCTATTTCCTAAAATTCCAGGGAAGAAACTGAGAGATGATAAATCCATGCAAATAATGTGAGCCTGATGGGCTGCTCTGGGTGCTGAACCAGCCATTGTAGGGTTGTGAATATGTGTTCCCCCGGACTGTGAGATCCCATTTAATTCATGGACTCCTGATGTGGTGCTCCTTGGCTCTCAGCATATGGGGTAACTATCTATAAATAATCTGCTACTTCTGATGCCTCAGGTTTTAGCTTTTATATTTTTCAGATTCTGTGCTGCTTTAATGTGTGGGTCTGAGCTTCATATCAGGGCATGGTGAGCTCTGTGCACAGAGCAGGGAGACAAAACAATTCCTGCTCCA
>JAWMQZ010000118.1:3226774-3238255 GCA_035584835.1 Tangara arthus
GAGCGCTCGTGCATTTTGGGGCCATTTTGGTTCATCTTGGGTGCAGCCCTGGCTGGGCTCTTGTGCTGCCCAAGGTGAATCCATGGAGGCCTTTGAATAAATCCCTGCTTTATTCTTTAGCTCTGTCCAGCCTCTGTTCTAGGTCAGCCTTCACTGATATTTACAAACTGCAATTGAAGACTGCTAAAATCAGGAGGTTCCTTCTGGTTGGAATCAAGTTAATTAATTTATAACTGGATGGAAAATACTGGCACCAATTCAAGACATGGTCGTTTTTTCTGTGAGATTGAATAGGATATGTTATGTGGGGAAATGGCTTTAAATGGAAAGACAGTGGGTTTAGATTGGATATTAGGAAAAACTTCTTTACTGTGAGGGTGCTGAGGCCCTGGCACTGGGTGCCCAGAGAAGCTGTGGATGCCCCTGGATCCCTGGAATTGTTCAAAACCAGGTTGAAAACGGCTTGGAGCAACTTGGGACAGTGGAAGGTGTCTCTGCCCATGGTAGGGGGTGACACTGGATGATTTTAAGGCCCCTTCCAACCCAAACCATTTTATGTCTGTAATCATGGGACATTACTGCTCTTTATTTCACCAGCTGGGGTGAGAAACCTGCCTGAACTTCGTTAATAGCTGTCTTAATTGCTCTAACAATACGATCAATAGCTCTTTATGCTTCCCCACCTCCTGGGGATCTCAGAACTTGTCCCTCAGCTAAAAATCTATTCCATTTGCATTACTGATCTTGCTTTGGTTCAATGTTTAATTTGGCAGAATTATTCAGGACTGACACAAGATTAACTGAAACCAGACATGTTTCAAGAAAAAAATCTTACATCTTTGGCACTCCTCAGACTAAAAAGTAACTCATGGTTATGATGACTATTGGGAGGAAGTGTGAAAGTTTCTTAGAAAAATAGCCAAAAATAATAATAGAATTAAAATTATCATTAAAGGGGTGTCTTTGATGTCTTTTTAAATTCCTACCTCAGCTGCTTAGACATTTTGATGAATCTGTACTTTAGAGATCCCCAGTATTTTCAGCTGTAAAGAGGAGTTTCTCTCAAAAACATCAGCAAAAGAAAGATGGAATGATTGCCCTCCCAGAACCTGGTGGGATTTTGGGGTCTCAGCAGCATGCAGGCAGCTCTGAAGGGAACTAAAGGCATGAGGAAAGGTTGGGGAGGAATGAGACTGGTGATGGATGACTGGACATACAAGTGGGTAAAATGGAAGTTTATAACCACCAAAGCTCTTGGCCACTCCAGGAAAATTGTGAGGAATCAGCAAAGTGTTCCCAAGTTTTTGTCAGCCTAAAGGCAAAGGCTGTTGCACACAATGATCAGGTTGTTTAGAGAGAAAGTCTGGATTTTTTTTTTTATGGGAGTAAAGCCCTGGTAATGCACAGCACATGATACAAGTGATTGTTTGATTTATCTTAAGGCAAATCTTATATTCTCCAGTGGCTACACAGCATTAATTAAGCCTCAGCTCCCCTGCAGTGCTCTCTTCTGCCATGGTCCTGTCATAGCTCCCAGCCAACTTCTCCAGTGGGAGATTTTAATAATGAATGCACAGTGGTAGCAATAAATGATTAATCTCTGAATTTAAGCCCATCCCCAGGGCTTTAAAAATCAAATACAGGCCTAAGTGCTTTGCAGAACCATCACCACCATGTCTGTGAAGTAGAACCATAGGTAGATTTTTCTAACAAAAATAAACATTACAAGGACCTGAACCTAAACATGTACCAAACATATAAAAAAAAAAATCCTGCTCAAAGTCAGTAGCCAAGTTTTTGGGGTCTTGAATTTTAATTTACTTTTTCTTTTTTTGATGATGGAAGTACAAGCTGTCTGGTTATTCCAAAAAATGGAAGAATGATAGAATAAATCTCAATCCCTGCTGCAGATCCATGAGGTATTACCTTCAGAAACAGGCTGAAAATCCTTCCTCAACCTCATCGTTCCTCACCTACTAAAGGGAAAGTGCTTAAAGATGTTCTGGAATAAAGATCTGGATGAGGAATTTGGCCTGATGGAATGATGCTACAATAGGTTGAAACAGCAAAATAGAACATGGACAATGCTTAATATGAGTCTAAATGTGAGATATTTCAATATGGTGACAGAACAAGATTATGATCTATTGTCTTCCTTCCTTACAAACTCTCTTTTTACAGGGTATGTGTGCACAAATATTGACTCTGTCTGGTGTATATCTGCACAGAATTATCAATTCCATTCCTTTTTATCGTCCCTGTGTGAACTTTCCTGCTGTCAAATCTGTTTGGATAAACAACACTCCCCTCCATAACACATACATCAATGCGAGATCGATTTATACACACCCGGTTATAAAAGTTGCAAAAAAACATGAGGAAAAAAACAATGGCAGCGAATGGAACAGAAAATATGATGTTTTCTCTTGGTTTTGGTGGCTAACTATACACATAGGAAAAACACCAGCAAAACCCAGTCACCATATTGATCCAGGATGACAAGGGATGTTTGATAATCCGGTTAAATCTTTGGAGTCCGTGGCAAGCTTTGCTTCATATTGTGAGATGTGCAGCAGACACCAAACATGCACTGAAAAATTCAGACTCAGAGCCAGCTCTGCACATCTCAGGTGTTCATTAAATTCCAAGAACTCAGGGATGGCTTCCTAGCAGAACATCCAAGCCTTCATGCAAGCCCTAGGCAGACCATGCACAAGTTAGCCTAGTCACTAACTCTTATCCTCAGTTTTATTTCTGAGGTAAATCCATCCACAGAATCAATTTAAAGCATTATTTTTGGCTGTGGAAACACAGTTTAGAGCAAGATGAAAGGGGCAGTGCTTTCAGGAAGTGGATGTCTGGCTACAGACATGAAAATTGATGTAGAAAATATTATTTAATGCAAATCTAAACTAGATAACAGGGGATAAAAAAAAGAATAATAGGCAGCTGGAGGATATATTTTTCCCTGAAAATTCTCATTTAGATGGATGACATCATTATGATTGTGGTTACTTAGGGTGAAACTAATCACTGGATAATTGTATTTGCTACCAAATAAGCATCTCTTACTTTACCCTAACATCTTTTAGTTTTATTTAAGGTGTTCATAGCTTGCCTATTTTCATCAGGAATTTAGTACTAAATTAAATAGTCCTACCTATGTCTATGTACGAAATTAAACACTCCTACCTATGTACCTATGCAAGAAAGCATTCAAGCTTACAAAAAAAATCCCAAACCCAAATGTGGGTGGTGTTTAGGCCAACACCAGAGGTGCTGCCCCATATCCCCGTCATTCCAGAGGATTATATAATTTTTATATGGAGAATAACTGCATGCACTCAAAATGATAATGACAACCACTTCAACCGGCCAACTTCTGCGCTCTTATGAGGTGGAAACTAATAAAAAGGATTCCAGTTTAAAAAACTATAAAAATCACAAAGCTACAAACATCTAGAGGAAAACTTTAGGATCCGTGTTTTTAGGATTTTAAAACAATTTTAAGGGTGTGTGTGTGAAATATTTGGCTTAAGTGGAATGCATTTAAGTTTACAAGAAACATGGACATAAGCATGTCTAGGTGATCTTACTACACTGTAGTTCAGCCTAAAATTATTTAAAACTTCACCAAATCTCATTGATTTCAGTGTACTTTGAACCATGTCCTGGAACTTATGAAGCACAGCAAACCATCCCATGAGGATAACAATTTTTATAGTAATATGTTAATTTTCAGATAACTGACATGTAAAAAGATTAGATTTGGTTTGGGTTTGTTTTTAATCTTATATTTATGCTTATTTAATGGGCCTTTTAAAGAAATGTGAAAGCCGACATCATGGCTGATGGATTGAAAAATTAAAGTTAAAACCAAAATCATTTAATAGATCTTGGAACTCTTTTCAAAAATCAACCTAATTCAACTGGGGTTTCTTTTTTACTTTGTGGGTTTTTCCTATGTGTATATCAATAATTTAAATTGATTACTGCTTTATTTGTACTTACAAGTAAATGCTGGATTCATTGCCCCCGATGTCAGGTGACTGGAGTTTCTGCACAAGTATCACAATTATGCCAATAAAAAGCACAAAGTTTATCTGGGGGAAAGACAAAATAGTAAAAAATGGTGACAATGACATACTTTTATAGAGTATGAAAATGAGACATTCCCAGTGACTTGCTGGTTATATTCTTTTTTTCTTCTCCAAGCTACAGTCTAAAACTTTTACAGGGTCAGGAGTAATGGGGAAAGTTCACAAGGGTCTTATCCCCCTTGCTGCAGCTAAAATGTGGCAGAATTTCTGCAGTTTCAAGAAAAGAGAAGAGAAACATCAATGGAAAACTTTCATTTTTTCATTATCGATCTGCACAGAGTAAAAAGAAAGATCCCTGCACAAAAAAAATCATAAAATAAAGACCTCCAGAGTAAAGGCATTTTTAACTCCCATTCTCTGACCAACAGACTTCTCAGTTTAACAGCTTCCATCAGTTTTAAAAACCTGGAGAATGATAAAATTAGTTTATTTCAATGCTTTGGCTGTCACCAAATCCATAGCTTCTTAGAGCCTGAACAGTGGAAACTTAAGTTGGTCCATTATAAAATCTTACACTCCTGTAGGGAGATCAGAAACTGAACATGAGCATCAGCATCAGTCTCATAATCTGAAGGTTGTGAGTTGCATCCTCACAAGGGGTACCATTATAATGGTGTTTTTTGATTTGTTTTCTTTGGGGGGTTTTTTGGGGTTTTTTTGGGTGTTCTTTTGGTGGTTTTTTTTTGTTTGTTTGTTTGGTTGGTTGGTTTTTTTTTTATTTTTTGGGGTTTTTTTTTGGTTTTTTTTGGTTGAGGTTGGGATTGAATATACTTGACTCAAATATTTATTTTTTCTTATTTATGTTACAGTCTCACAGGTAGGGAGTTCTGTAGTACTATACTAATGAGGTATAAAATGGTTAACTATTTTTTGTTAAAAGCTTTTTAATGTTAAGCTATCTAATTAGGAAATTACATTTAAATTATTTTCACTTTTAACTCAGTAACTAATCACTCTAAGTCCACAATGTGGACTTTTCTGCTTAATTTTAAAATACTACTCAAACTTATAAAGAAGAAGGTGAAGAATAAGGACTAGTCTCTGTTTTAAAACTTTTCTCTTGTTCTATATATATTACTATATTCTAAAACCCCAAACTCCAGGTTTTCCACTTTGTGATATTATACACTTCTAATTAAACTACACACTTTTAATCCTAGTGTCATCAATCAACTTTGGATGCTTTTTCTATGGCTTCAGGTCAAATGTAGTGCTTTCTTGGGAGTTAGAGTCTGTCAGTACAGAAAGTCTAAAATTCTCAGCATCTAGAACTCTCTTCCAGCAGTTTTTGTCTGATCTGAGGACTGCAAAGGGCTGGAGAATCCCAGTTGTCCCTGGTTGGTTTTTTGGTTCTTTAGTGTCTTCCACAGAAACCAGGTTTAACTGATTCTCCAAGCAGAACATGATCCATCATAGACTATGCCTGTAAAACATGGAAATTCACACATGGACAAAAACCTTGGATCATTGAACCCTCTCTGTTTTGGTGCTGAAATTGGCTGAATTGCCTTTCATTTATCCGATAGCTGCTGGATTTTACAGAGCTGTCCAAAGATTTCAAAGGAGAAACACCACACCTGATAAAACTTCCTGCGTTATTGGTTACCTGTGAGCTGGATGTCTGAATTCCCACAAAACCCACTGAAAACCTGTTTAATTATGTCTGTGGAGTGTGGAGAGCAACTTGGAATGCCCAGAATGAGACACTTACATGTGGCAAGCCTGACAGGTTTTCAGGTGCCCCTGACCACATTGGCCAGGGCTCAATTCATTTTCCTAAATGCAGGAGCCCAACAGCATTTTAAAATTCTCATATTATTGGGAGCACCATAATATCTCCTTCTCTTCAGATACTCAAAATCCATCTGTACATAATCCTGAATTATGTGTTCTAAGGAATCCTGTTCAAACAGGGAGGTCGGGCTAAATGACTTCCAGTGATCCTTTCCAATTTTAGCTGTTCTATGAGACCCAAACAGGGCACTTTGGAACCTCTCAGACCTCCATGTGACAAAATTTGAGCCAAATCCAAGAGCTCCATCAATTAAAGAGAGCTCAGACACCTTGCTGACAATATACACTATGACCAAGGACTATTTTAAATCTAATATGAGATAAATAAATGTAGCTGTGAAGTTAATCCCATTCAGCAGACAGAGTGCATTTTCCTGGTCACTGACCAGGAAGAAAATACTATTTTACTGTTTAAATTTACTAAATTTACTAAATTAAAACTACTACATTTACTATTTAAAATTTACTATTGTTTTAGGTGCTCTGGATTGTCCCACTTGGCCTTCAGCTGCCACCCCAATTCACCCAGAATTTCCACACATCCTATGACACCTCTGCCAGCCCCAGACAAATGTTCCTCATGCTCTGGGGTCTTAATTATGACATTTGTGTCTGTGTTTAGCTGAATGACTCCTTTGCTTGTGGGCAGTGCTCCATCATTTAATTTGTATTAATCCTTCTTAATGATTAAATTCCTTGGCTTTGTGGGTAACAAATGATGGAAATTTAGAGAATTTGCCCAGCAGTCCAGCACAGGGATGCAGCACAGTTTGTAAAGTATTTGAAGATGTTTAAATCTGTCCTCAGGAGAGATGAAGAAGTGTCTTCTCCAAGTTCTACTCACCATGATTGACCCAACCACGGGACCCTTGATCACCCACCACAAGGCAGTGTTGTCATTCATGTCCCAGCAGCTGCAGTTGTTGAGAAAGAATGGGATGGGGAAAGAGAAGGAAAAAAAACAAGACAAAACAATGAAATTAATGAACTCACAACTTTTTTTTTAAGGGGGCAGAATGTGGGAGATTGGTTTCTCAGCTGAATTATTTTATCTAAGTTCAGAGTGATAGTTCTTTACTTTGTCTTATTGCAGCTTTCTTTTACAGTATTTCCACAATCATTTTGAAGTAAAATGAGTATTTTTGTGGCAGTTTCAATGGTGTTCCTATTAAACAGCTTAGATATTTTGGTAAAACCCTTTAAGTGTGTTTCTGTGTCTATGATACAACCATAAAGTTGTCCTTTAAAAAAAAAAAGATACATCAATGGATGGTTTGTTGGTTTGTTTTTTGGGTTTTTTTTGATGGTTAGTCCAAAGTTTGATGTCTCGCTTACTTTTCCAGGGTTGACAGATATGAATGTTGGTTCCTGGCCCTGACACAAGGATTTTTACACATTTCCAGTACACCAGGATCCTGGTTGTATTCACATATTGGAATAATTTTCCAGTCATTGGGTTGCAAGTCCTATCCAGGATTCATCTGAGAAGGATCAAATACTGGGCAACAGTTGGGGTCAGCTCTTTGGTAAGCTGTTGCTAGTAAATGACATAAATAAAATGACATTCCTACCCCAGAATTTAAAATCTTCCACTGAAATTACCAAAGGGTTCTACAGAAGTTTATTTCACACAAGTGCACTTGGATATTCAAATATATGGCTTATATTCAAAGAGAGTTTTAATGCTAACATACATTTTTAGAGCTAGAAAACAAAAAATAATGAAAATAATCTTATTTTCCAGGCCCTGCTACACTATTATAATGCCTACTATTTATTACTGAGAAATGTCTTCACGACTTTTTTAAGTCATCAAGAATTTGTCAACTAAAAATTATCTTTCATTTGCCTCCACTTTCTTCCCCTGATTTTCTCCCTAGAAAAGATAAAATCACGGAAATCTGTCTAAATTGTTCTTGCAGTTCTGAGAAGGAGATTTTTCCTTCCCACTGGGAAATAAGCCAAAGTCCCAGCAGAGGCTGTCACGGTGCATTTGTCAAATGCCAAAAAACAATTGGGAAGAACACACAGGAATAAAACACTGCTGGTCTCATGAGAGCTTACTACAACTTCGGTGTCATTTAAACGGTTGTGTGGTAGCATCTGGGGGAAAAGGGAAAATCTTCAAACAAAACTACATACATTTGCAAAAATGAGGAGGCAGAGCTAAAATCCCATCATCAAAGCGTGTGTGAGAGAAATCCCTAATGGCTGAGTGATGCCTGGTTTAGAAATTTCATTTAAAATTATATTTGCAGTTGAACAATATTCATTCTTTTCTTTTCATTCTTTTCATTCTTTCATTCTTTTCAATTGAACAATATTTGCTCATTTCAGATGGATATATCTGAAATTTTTTTCAGATATTTCTTCATTTCAGTATTTATTCATTTCAGATATTTTACTGGATTCCCCTAAAACCAACAATAAGGATTTGTATGGAACAGCTGGTGAGAAGTGAGAAAATTTACACAAAATTATGTATTTTAGCGTCTATTTGCACAGCATGGAAACCTGAAATCACCCAAAATCTAAGAGGCTGATGACTGAGATTATCAAGTGCAAATTAATACTTCCTGGTTATCTCACTTTGGATGCCCAACTTAAAATATTTGAAAGGGGATAAATGCTCAGAAGGATCTCCTCACCCACAGTGCAGAAATCAGGCTTTTTGTCAGTGACCAACAATGGTATGGGCCTAAAATCACCAATTATCTTTTAATTCTTTGCATGCATTTATAATTAGGTGCTGTCTACTGAAAATTACCCATTATTTGCAGAGCTCAGCCTCCTTATGATGGGCATTAAATCTGCCCTGAAAGTCTTTAGTGAATTGACCAATGTTGGAAGAATCTGGGCAAATTATTAATTATTAATTTGGCTGTAAAAGTAGATATTGATGTATGGCAATTTGTGTAGGGATGAGGAATTACAGGGATAGGAATCCACCTCTAATTCCAGTTATCTGGACTGTAACAGCCCAGTTAATTATCCCAGAATCTGGCTGGTACAAAGAGGACCTTGGAGGTTGTTTTGGGGTTTTTCTTCCCCACACTGAGGTACTTTAAATGTGCACTCTGATACATCATCCCCTAAAAATTCCTATTCTTAGACCTCTCTGCTTTTTTTCTTCTCCTCTTCCTAGACCTTTTCTTCTACTTAATCCACTCCCCTGTTTTTCCAGGAGCTCAATTCCCAACTTTCACCTTGTAGATGTCAACAATGAATCAGAACAAGCTCACACAGAGGTTTTTTTTCAAGGACTTTCAAGGATGTCCAGTCCCTGTGACACCTACAGGACAAATGTGGGGGAAGGAACCACCATCTCCCCCTCAGATAAAAAAAAATGGGAATGCACCACAGAACATTTGGAATTTTCTGCACTGTGTATGAAAATTTGGAATTTCCTGCACAAACAAGCTCCCTAATTTCTGTCAAATGCTTCCCTACAGCGGAGGATGAAAAGAAATTATTCTTTTCCAGGATGGATGAAGGGAAGGGAGGCAGGGGGCTGGGGAAGGGATGTGATTTCCATTTGCAGAGGCCAGAGTCTGATCTCTGGTGCACGTCTGGAATAACTCCACTTAAATCAGGAGCAGAGCTCTGGATCAACAGACAGCTGCATTTATCTCCTCAATCCTGCCACTTACAGGGATGGAAGTCAGGGGCTGAAGTCGAGGGAGTTCTGCCAGTTTTTTAAGGAACAGGCAGGAGAGGGCTCAGGCTCTGAGCCTGTATTTCAGTCCATGCCTTTGCCACTGTGGTTTTCCAGTTCAGTAATTTCCACAACGTTTTCGGGCTCATGCTGGCTTCTCCCCACACTCCCAGAACAATGCTAGCTGATTTTTAAAAAGTAACCACTGAGAGTCCCAGCTAGAACCTGTCTAAATGTCTTGCATGCTAAATAGCTTCTCTAAATAATAGGAATGGTTTTGGTTGTTTTGTTTTTTTTTGTTTCTTTTTCTTCTTTTTCCTTCTGCGAGACATTCTCTCTACCTGCAAAATGCAAGGGCTGTTTGGACTTGTAAGAGAAATTAGTGCTTTCAGGGCCAGTGCTGTAATCCTAATAATGACACAACAGGGGTTTCTGGCTTGTTTTGCATGGAAATAAATGCTTTAATTTGTCTTAATGTCAAAATAGAACATTGGGTCACAGCACTGGCATCCCCAGTGGAGGAAAGGCTTTATTTGCTTTCCAGAGAGATTCTGAAAGAACAAGGATGAAGAAAACCTGACAGAACAAAGAGTTTTGTGGAAATTTTGCATTGATGTATTTCCAAATTAGGCAAAATTAAAGCATAAGCCTCAATGACTTGGAAATGGGATTTTGGCACTAAGTTCCTTTCCCTCAGTTCTGTGTTTTCAAAGAACCACTGACTGATTTTTGAAATTTTGCTCAGTCTGCCTCATTCTTTCTACCATTTCACCAGGTTCAAGCACAGCTCTCATGAAAAAGCATTGCCAAGTTTGTCTTTTCAGAGTGTAAACACACATCCACTCCTACCTGCCACACCTGCTGCTCTATGGGAGCAGGAAATATGCAGGTGCTCCAGCTCTGGGAACAGCTTTTCCTTCTGGTCCTTTAGAACAGGATATTTGCATATTTTTTTTTCTCTACCAAAAGAGACAATTTGGAAAGGACCTACCCCTTTGAATTCTTTATGAAATAATTTTTTTTCCACATAGAACACAGACTGTGGATTTCTGTTTCATCTCCATTCATCTCCCCTGCAAAATTCATGGAAAGCCCTCCTCAGCAGGAAGCTAAACTCCTAACTGCCCTGGCAAATCAAAGTTCAGCAATGCCTTGTGCAGATTTCCTTCATTTTACTAGATTTATCTCCAATAATTTCTACAGCTGAACTCATCACCTTCATCCTCCTCCACAATCAATGAGAAAGAAGCAGAGAATTATGTGGGATTCCACTTGTAAAATAAGACAAACCATATCCTGGACTCCAGTAAATTAATGGAGCAGGGAATGGGGTCAGCTGCAGGTTTACAGGTTTGATGCCTGAATCTTTTAGGAATTCCCCACTGCAGTGGTGGCACAGACATCAAACTGTAACTCTATGAACAGAAAAGTACTTGAACCCCTGGACCTAAACTATGTTAGTACACAAATGGATGTGAGAAATGAAAGGAGAAAACAGAACAAGAGGAGATGGCCTCAAGTTGTGCCACAGGAGGTTCAGGCTGGACATCAGGAAGAATTTTTTTCACTCAAAGGGTTTTGGAACTTTGGATGGGGCTGCCCAGGGAGGTTTGGAGTCCCCATCTGTCTTAGGTTGGAAATAGGGGTGTTCTATTCCCATCTGATAGAGGTGGGGCAGGTATCTGCTGTTCCTTGGGCAGTTTTCTTTATCTCTCCCACAACCAATCCTCCCTCCAAGAGATACCTTTTGTTCATGGGCCGTTAATTATTAATTATCTTCTGTCCATGGCCAGTGAGTGTCCCTGCAGGGCTGATCCAATTCCAGCATCCCATGGGGAGATGCTCCGCCCAGGGCAGGAGCCAAGCATTCCTACCTGGATCCAATGTGAGCCTGGCACAGCACAGCAGCCTTTGCCCAGTGCATTGCCAGAG
>JAWMQZ010000118.1:3252595-3274351 GCA_035584835.1 Tangara arthus
CCTGTGATATCACACACTTCTATTCAAACTCCACACCCACAATCCCAGTTCTATCATTCCATTTTGGAAGCTTCTCCCCGGCTCCAGGTCAAATGCAGTGTTCTCTTGGGGGTCTGTGCCATTCAACACAGAAAGTTAAGAAAATTCTCAGCATCCAGAGTTCCAACAGTCCTCCTCCCTTATTTTTGGGGGCAGCCAGAACATCATCATTCTGCCCCAGCACTGGTTCTGACTCACTTCCCTCCCTTCTGAGGGGAAGGAGACAGCATCCTGCACTTTTCCAGCTCAGTCTTTCATTAATTCTCCAGGCTGAGACAGATGGGGAGAGGGAGCAGCTCCATACATCATACTGCCACCAATTTTAATCCTTCCATGGCTCAGAGTAATTTCTGGGAAAAGCATCATAAAAAACCCGGCCTGAAGGTTGCAGAATCAAGGCAGAGTTTGAGGAGATGAGTTAATAACCATAAAAATGTTGCTTTTTCACACAGCCTCACCTTTCCTTGGTCACATCCTATGGCCACAACCTGGCCATAAAAGGGGACTGAGCAAGGACAGCAGGGTGGAGCACTGTCAGCTGCGGCCTGTCTTTGTTAATAGTTTAATTAATATTATCTAAGCATGCAACTGGTTGTGGTGTGAAGTAGCTGGATAGGAATAAATACATATCTATAAAATATTACATATATTTAACATATTTTTCCCACAAGTATTAATGTGCCTCACAGTGAACCTGGATTTCAGCTAGGGCTAAAAAGGTAAAAAATCTTCCCAAGCTGGAGAGCTGAACAGTCCACTGACAGTTTTGCCACCCTTGGAGTGATATTTGGCCCATTATGAGATTTATGGGCCTGTGAAGAAGACATCTGGAAAGATCTCTGGGATAAACAGTTGCCATGGAGACAGAGAAAGTAGAAATTCTTTCAGACTGTCTTTTTGGTAATTTGGAGTCTGCATTCCTTTGAAAATGGAGACAGGATTTAATGGCACGGAGGGAGATGAGGAGAAAATTGAACAGCAGGTCTCTTGAGCCTTGAGCCTTTACTATTCACAATAATAAATTCACAGCTCCAAATCTTTTCTGTCTCAAAAGAAAAGAATGATAACATCTTTCTTTGATTTGTTCGTTTCTAACTAATCCCACAACAGCACTGGAGTGGGACTAAAATGGGACACAAACCTTGAACAGTCTCTGAGTCTGAGTCGTAAAAAAATCCCAACACAAGAGAACAGGATTTTCAATAGGAATTATTCAGGCAAAGCCTGTGGTTATTAATTGCCCAGTCGATAACATTTGTCAGGAATTTTGACTCGTTTCTAAAAGGATAAACAGACCAAAGAAAACAGGAAAGCAATAAATGACTGAAAAGAGCAACTGACCTCAAGTCTATATGGTTGATAATTTCAGAAATTAAATTAAATTGTGGTACAGATATATTAAGATCCCTCAAAAAGAATTTACAAATTATTACTATTTTTGTTTCAGAGCAGCTCTGGGTGTTAAAAAGATTTTCTGCTCTTTTTTACAGCTGGAAAACAAAACGAAACAAACCACAACAAATGGTGACACTGAAATCTAAATGGCTCTCCAGAGCCACAATTGTAAAATCAAGCTGCCCCTTTGTATTCTGACTCCTGCTCCCCACCTTCTTGCTTTTTTGGTGTTTATAAATAGAATTATCTCAGTGGAAAATGCAGGAGAATGTAACTTCTAGCCAATCTTGGGCCAAATCCACTCCTGATGTCAGCAGAGTGACGCCAATGGGGACACCCCTGAGAGGCATTTGTTCCTTGTTTACTCCTTCAAACCTTCAGAGGATGAGAAACAACTGAATTAAAGAACTTAATTTCTTCCAGCGTGCAAATTCCATAATCTGTCCTGGAAATTGTTCTAGTGGTGTGGTGAGTCAAACAGTTCCTCATTAGAGCTCATGGGACCTCATGGTCTAGTGGAGGAAACAAAGGAAATAAATCCATTATCAACAGCCAGTCCAGGCCCTGTTAAGGGGATGTGCACATGCTGCATTTCATGTTCCTGAACAGGAACACAATTTAACACAGAGTTTAACAAAGTTTAATAAACTCCTCCATCTTGAACTTCTCTGAGTGCCCACAACGTATTCAGAGAGTGGGAAAAAAATAACACTGCAAATTCGATGTGATCCAGCCTCATTGTAAATGGTATGAACAGCACAGAAGATGTCAGAAGTATTTCTGATTTTTAGGTACAGGGAACACATTAGGGGAAAATGCCCAGAAAACCACAGGAAGACACAGAATTACAGTTGTGTTAGTGCAAAACCTGAATAAAGAGAGACAAGATGATTCCTCTTTGCTTTTCTGGACCAGAAGGAGTGTGATGGGTCTGGCTTTTTTTGTCTAAAGGCTGGCAGGATTCACAACAAAGTGGGAAGTGGCTGCCAAGAGGACTTGACAATTTATGGTCAATTTACAGGAGCAGTAACACCAAAAACATACAGAGATATGGACCAAATCTTCAACAGTGCTGGGTTAGTCACTTCCTCCATAATAGGAAGTCACTATCTCCATTGAAGGAAGAAGTATTTTGGAAAGAATGTGGATTTTAACAATATTTGTGAAAAAAAAAGTCTGCACATCCTCAATTTCATACGGCTTACTCCTGTAAATAAATAAAGAGTTAATTCCAGAAGATCTAACAAGTTTCTCCATGTCTAAAGCTGCTATAAGTCAGAGATTAATTGATTTAGAAAATTTAGAGATGGGTTAAAGCAGAAATATGACAATTAGGTAAGTATTTTATTATTCCTTCTCCCTCTCTTCCTATTAGAAAGAGTTAAAGACAAGTAGGAAGGAAATTGTTCTGTAGTCTTTCTCACAAATATGTGTGGGCAGGTAATTACCCTCTCATATGAGGTAATAAATAACTGTGAAAATTTGCATACATCTAATCAATATTTTTTAAATTGAAATATAGAATGATTATGGAAAAATGGAAAATAATTCTATAGGGACCTGTGGAGTTCACAGAGATCCTTCCTTGCACCCAGGCAAAAAAAAAAACCCATAACTGAAGTATCTAAAAGGAATTTGGGGAGTTCTCATTGTCTGTGACATTTTTATTAGCTGGACAAAGCATGAAAAAAAAAAGTATGACAGGGCACAATTCTGTGTGCTTCAGTTTCAGATCCAGAAACTTCTCTGTGTTTCAGTCACTTGGGAATTTTTGCCTTGCAGGGATGGCAATAACTTCAGTGTCGTATATAAAGACAAGAATAAATTTCTTCCTGATATTCTATGAATGAACATGTTGTGCTATTTAGCAGATTTACAATTAAATCCCGATGTAAACTTCAGTTAAATATAAGTTTTTATAGCTTTAGGTGTGTATTTATGCAGGTACAGAGTACAGGTTTATGTTTATATTTATCTTCAGATAGATTACTCTGTCCACAGTCTATTTGAGACACAGGTAGAAGAAAAATTAGGAAGCACACAAAAGCCACCCATTTTATAACCCAAGTGAGAAATCTCATCCATGTGAGCAGGAATGCTCATCTGCTGTAACCACACCAGTGGAAAATCTCTTTATCAGTTCTCAATCCAGTGGAATAATGGGAAACAAATCAGCAATTCTGATCTGTTCTGCATGAAGATAATTATGAAATGGTCATGCTGACTGGGAGCACTCTGTTTAATTCTGTTCAGGATTATTCAGTTGTGATAACGCTGGTTCTGCTGTGGGCAATTTGCAGGTTAGCAGAGAAGGGGTGGAATTCCATTAGTCATTATTTTTTATGGCCAAAAACCTGGAACAGACTCAAGTCCTTTCCTGTCTGGGACTGAGGCACGCTCTTAAAATACACCCAACAATCCTTCAGAGTATTTTATTAATTGTTGTGTTCATTATTTCAGTTTGGCTTCACTCTTGGCATATGGCTTGGGCATACTCATTACACACTCCAATAATGGTTTTTTCTCCTCTAAACCATTTCTTTGTGCATTGACTTCTATGTCCAGTAATTTTTCCAGCCAGGTCCTGGCTGGTCACTCAGTAATGGATCCTTCCAGCTTTGCCTTTTGTTTGGGTTGTGATTTGCACTTGTGTTGTTTCACTCTTGCTCCCTTCAATTTGTTTTGCTGCAAAAGGACACAAACCAATCGATTCCAGCAGCTGTAGGAGCAGGAAATGTATGGCTTGATTACCAAAAGTGCAAGCTGCCATAGAAGTCTGAAATGGCTTTTAGGATAATCAGAAAGGCAAGGAAAAGGATCAATAAGGAAAGCATCTGCAGGTGCTTGTCCTCAAGACCCAACTATCTGCTCTTGAAGGGTGAAAATGACATCGTTTAACCAATGTCCAACTATTTGTGTAGGTTTCCCATTTTGTTTACCAAAAAAAACCCAAAAAACCTCAAAACCAACAAACAAACAAACAAAAACAAAACAAAAAACCCTCAACCAACCAACCAAAAAAAACAACAAAAAAAAAAAGTAAAAAAAACCCCCATAGAAAACCAAATGAAACCCACCAAAACTCAAAAAACCAAAACAACAACCCCCCAAAAAACAAAAACAAAAAACCCCAAATAACCAAACAAAAAACCCCAAACAACCCAACAACCCAAACATCAACCAGAAAAACAAAATAATCTCTAAGAACACTGAAAATAAGAGGAATTCTAGGACTGGGAAGTGCAATAGGCAGCTCAGCTCTCTGAGATTATGGCTACATCTTCAGTGGGACTCAGCTTGCTTATTAAGGCACCTTAATTTAAGATTTTTAATATGCAAACTGGATGTAAATCTCTGTATCTATCAACTCTACAAGGAGTCTTGAGAGACTCGCCAGCTAATTTAGCCAATAATTTAGATGTCTAGCATCCAGTGATGCAATTTTTCCCCAAGGGAGGCATTTTTTCCCTAAATTCAGAGCCCAGCACAGGTCTCTTCACTGAAACACACACCAAAAAAAAAAAAATGTGGATTCAGAGGGAGTTGAGATGGGATTGAGAGCAGGAGAATTCCACCTGCTCTTGCTGACAGCAGAACCCTTCCATTGCCAGCTGGGGATTGACTGCTCTCATTTTGGTAAAAAATGTGTTTACTTAAGGAATCATCAAAATTTTAAAGGTGTGACTTGTCAAAAGATCTTTTTAAAAAACAAGCTGATCATAGCTATAAATATTTTATTAGCAGGGAAGTGAGGCTTTTTGGGTATTTCCACATGGCTTGAGGCTCAAAAATATTCAAGGTAAAACTAAAAATGCCTCTAAACTCCATGTTTACAATGTTGTGCAAGAGACAGGTAATTGCTTTGATTCATCTGTAAATAATTTATAAGACATGATACATTCATTGAGCTGTCAAAATCGTGAGCCTTCATGGCATCTGGGAGCAAATTTCACAAAGGAAAAAAAGGAGGAAAGAACATTTATTTTAACAGATCAATTTGAAGTCTTGTTGGCAAGTTTTCTAAATTCTATTCCTTTCCAACTATTTTGCAGGGATAATGGTTATACTGGGAAGAAAATGGACTCCAACATTCAACATTCCTGTTGATAGGAAATGAAGGAAAATCAAATGACATGTCAATATAGCAGAAAGTCTTCTATCTTATTTCTGAAGTATCTTAAATTAATGTTTTCTTAAAATAATTTAAAAAAACATAGGTTGGTCAAATCAACTTTTTTCCTCTTTTTTTTTTTTTAATTTTTCTTTTTTCATAGGAGAGCCTACACATCCACTTTAAACAAAAATTCTGCTTTCAGCCAGCTAAAGTGAGATTAATTTCACCTTTAAACCCAAGAGTGACATTGCTGAAGAATTCCTGCACCACAGAATAACTTGTTTCTGTGGTGGAACTCGTATTAGAAAATGAAATCTCAAGCTGGGAAACAGAACAGCACAGGCCAAGTTAATTTGTTTTCTTGCACAGAATGTAAAATTCTCCTCTCTGGAAGGAAATATTGCCACATATTAAGATTTATGACCCCCAAAACAAAATACAAGTTCTTTTTTCCCTCATTTCTGTTACAAAGGACAGGAAAAATCACATGACAGAGTTTTTCTTTTCTACTTCCCTGTTCCCTCCTTTTCTTCGGAGGAATTCGGGGAAGGAATTGCACATTTTTCATTCCCTGCCTTTTTCCCAGGAACAAATTACCAGGTCCACTCTGAGCCAGCAGTGCTGGATGGCAGCTCATGGGCAAAGCCAAGGATCTCCCTTCCCCACCCTCATCCTCCTTTGCACAAAAACCACCAAAAAATACAATGAAGACTGGACATGCAGTTCCTCCTCTCTTGTTCTTCCATTGGTGGAAAAGGCCAAGAGCTTTGTGAAAAAAAATAAAGCTTAGTAAGGGCTGAGGGAGTTGATATTTATGGAACAAATTGGATTGGAAAGAACCTTAAGGACCATTTAATTCCAATTCCCCTGCCACGGGCACAGGATATATGAATGTAACTTTGTGCAGCTTCTTTTGAGGGTAAATAGGGCTGAATTATCTCATTTTTGCCATGCTGAGATAAGTATATACAAAGATTTTTCTACCACTTAGCAGACAGAGGAGTTAAAGACTTGTTACAGCACTGTAACTTGCTCGTCCATCTGAAGATGATTTAACTTACTGGGCTTCAGTTTTATTTTGCTGAGGAAAAATCAATATGCAAAGCCTGTCAGGAGTCCAAATTATTACACTTACTCAGCTGCATGTATTATTGAGTAGGCTGTTCCCTGTAATGAAGTTCTTGGCTTAAGTTTGTGAGGTATATTAAGAAGTAGTGGATGTAGCACAGAAGAAACTGCAACAAGAAATGAAATTGTACAGTTGGGCAGTTTTAAGCACTGGTCACCTCTGTGAGAATGAAAGTGTGTGGTGAAATCTCATAAGAAAAAACCATTTCATGGTAAGAACAGGCTAAGAAGACTCTCTTGAGTCTTTGGTCTAGCAACATTTTATTCACAGCTAGAATTTTCCAAGTGATCCCAAAGTACAGGCAAATAGAAAAAGAAGTGATTTTAAATAAAAAGTCAAAATGTTCCTCCAGAAACACAAGTGCTGGTGAAGAGGTGATTCTTAAGTGGGCACAGAAAAATCTTCCAAACAAAGTTATGAAAAGAAAGCCTCGAAATTATCAACAGAATGCCATGGGAATTTCTTCCAGCCCATTCTTGCTCTCACCACTTTTATTGTTCTCCCAGCACTGGTCTAAGTACAGACAACCATTCCTACGAACAAAGGAAGCAGCACCTGGTAAATGTGCTTTCCAGAGCGGGATTTAATGGACCATTGCCAACATCTACATTTGAATGGCCCTCAAAGTTTTTGTGGGGATAGATTGATGCCTGAAGTTTTGGCTTTTGTATTTTCCAGATTCTGTACTGCCTTAGTGTGTGACTCTGAACTTCGTATAAAGACTTAGCAAGTTCTCCTCACAGTTCAGTCAGACAAAACAATCCTTTTCCAGCCCAAGAACCAAGGACACTGCTGCAGCTTCAGGCCCAAAAAGTGTAAAAAACAACAAATTGAGGAGAGCAAACTGGGAGGATGGGACTGCATAACCTGAACCTGTAATTGGATAATTAACCCCAATAAGGAAATGGACCAAAACTTATAAAAATGTGAAAATCATGACTGGAGTCCATCTTGGGTCCATCTTGGGTCTACCTTGGGTCCACCTTGGGTCCATCTTGGGTAGAGCCATGGCCAGGCCCTTGTACTACCCAAGGTGTATCCTTTGAAAGCCTTTTAATAAATCTCTACTTTATTCCTTTAACACTTTCTAGCCTCTGTTCCAGGTCAGCCTCTTTAGCCATCAGATAGGAACAGGCAACTCTGGAGAGCATTGTCCTCACTGGAAAGCAGATGTTCAAAATGTAGCCCATGAGCCAGTCCCCCAAAAAGCAGCTTTTGTTCTTGGACTGGGGAGGGCAGCTTTGTGGCAACAGCCAAGCTGGAAACACCTAAGGCACAGAAACTTCAAGTTCTGTGAGGAAAACTCGCAGAATCCCAGAATATCCTGAATTAGAAGGGATTATGGAGTCCAGCTGTTGGCCCTGCCAGCTGTTGACAAAACAGGGTCATGCACTGAGTCTCTGCTGCAGTGACTCTGCTGCTTTCTGTGCTCCTGCCCAGCACAAGGTCAGAGGAGCTGGGATCCTGATTGTCATCACCAGCAATAGGGAACATCATCATAAATGGGGAGCCCTCGCAGGGCACAATGGGAATGGGCAGATATTACAGATTTACCATCACACCAGGGGGATAAACGTGTCCTTAACACAGCCCAGAGTCCTGATTTCTAATTTCAGTCCTAATTTCAGCCTGTATTGGTAGATCCTGTTATACTCACTGGCCATATTTAATGAATTAACTGCAGAAGCCCAAAGCTGAAGAATTAAGGAAAGGCTCAAAACCTGTATTTTATCTATATTAATGTGTATATCAGTATCTTTGACATCCTTCTAGGTTTTTATAAGCTGAAGCAGGGATCATACATTTTTGCTGTACAGTCCTTTATTGCCTGCTTATTGCCATCTCTTTGCCTTTGGGTAATTTGACTAAAACAACCAAATTTCCTGCATGCGCTGTGCAGTAATCCTGTGTTTTCTCTGTTACGAACAACAGGTGCTCACAATTATTCACTTTAGGAATATTTTTTTTTATTTATTTGTGTCTACAATCAATGTATTTTTTCATAGCTTGGTTTACACCCTCCAGAAAAAAAAATTTTTTTGAGGATTTTCTTAGAAAACATGACAGCTTCTCTGGAAATGCATATTTCTTTTCACTGAGATTCAGAGAATCATGGATTGGTTTGGGTTGGAAGGGACCTTGAAAGATCCAAATCTGCTGCAATGATCAGAGACATCTTTAACTAAACCTTCAGTGTCTCACCTTCCACTCCAGTCCATGAAGTCAATATGTTTACTGAAGCTTTGAAGGTAATTCCAGGGATAAAATGAAGATGTCTCTGGGCAATGCTCTTGAAGTCCTCTATTTTCCATCACTGGTTATTCAGGGAGCCTGGGTGACTGACTTAGACTGGATATGGGGTTTTTAGGAAGCTCTCTCAGGTATTTTGACTCTGAGGATTTAATTTCTTTTAACAAAGGTAAGGTTTTAATGCAACCCTAGATTTTTCAGGGGACTGAGTTTCCAGTCTGGAGAGACACAAATCTTCTCAAGGCCCCATGTCAGAATGTCTGGATATCCTAAGGAATACAGGGACTGTTGTTTTATGTGCACCTGCATCTGGTCCTAAAAATCTCCAAAGTAATTCCCCATTTCTCTTGCTTCAGGAGCTTATTGGACATTAGAAAGCAATTTACGGGCAAAGTCTAGGGTTCATCTAGGGTTCCTCTGAAATGTACTCATTGCCAGAGAGGTGAAACCCAAAGTCCATCAGTGTTGTCTGGCTCCATGTCTCATCCCTGGAAATAAAGATCTTAGAAACCAGTCAAACTGTGCCATTGCCTCCAGCCAGGATGGAGCTCTCCCTCTCTCTCTCACTGCTGTGTTTTCTCAGGGACACAAACTCTCTGAAGCAGCAATAAAGCCTGGCTTCTTCAGAAAATCCAGCAGCCAGCCACAGAACGAGCCATGGGAACAGGAACAAAAGAGATTTTTCACTGAATTCCCTTTGAAAAGAAGATCCAGTTGTCTGACACCTGACTCACTCATTTTTATATGTTGCACTAAGGTAGAAAAATTATAAAAGAAAGGCCTCAAAATCAGGTCTGCTCTGTTAGATCAGTGGCTGGCCTTGTCAAACTGGAACTTTGCAAGTTCCCATGTGGAAACTATCCTGGTGTGAACAGTTTGTTAATATAACAATCTATTCCTGGGTGAAAAACAACTTACACCTACATAGACATTAAATCTATGCCATGAGAATCAGTGAAGAAATGTAAACAATTATGAAGAATATGTAAACAATTTTAAGAATAGAGAGATTTGATGGATGAGAAAAATACCTTTTACTAACCAACAGAGTAATTGGCAAGAAAGGTACTAACCAACTGGAGTTTGAAAAACTGTATAAAAAAGGAGAACATGCAGCAATAAAAAAAGCCTTTGATACATTGCTCAGTGTGTTGCTTCTGTCCATCTCTACAACATTTGCAGAACCACAACACATTTGCAGGACCTGTAGTACTCTCCATGCAAAGAAACACTTTTTTTTCCAGCACTATGGAAGAGTGCAGGAGCTGCCTGCTGGGATAAAGCAGTAGTTTAAAAGGAGTTGACCACCACAGATCATTTATCAATTATCACTCACTCATAATTCACTTATTATCACTCACTTATAATTCAGATGACTCCTTAATGGTTTTTTTGGGGATTTTTTTAGCCATGGCACTACAGACATTAAAAATTCGATGAGTGCATGTTATCACAGCTTCCAGCTGCTCATGACCCTGCAGATACTAACAGATTAAACCATCACTCATTAATTGGGTAAGTTTTATTGCTGCTCATCATTAATCTTCTAACTGCAGTGGCCTGGTAGAACATGATTGCAATAACATGTGCTGCTCACAATTGCTTGGGACAACATGAATTAGAAGAGTACCCACAAGTAAAATCAGTTGCAAAGGCATGTAAAATCAAGGAATTATGGAATGGTTTGGGTTGGAAGGGACCTTAAAGATCACCTCATTCCACCCCACCATGGACAGGGACACTTTACACTAGACCAGGCTGCATTTACTATGCTGTGTATTTGAAAATGTTCATTAAAAAACCCAAACCAACCAACGAACCAACCAAGCAAAAATAAAAAAAGCCCACAAATTAAAAACCCCACTGAAAGTAAACAATAGATGAGGAAAACCCTCAGGCTTTAATAATCTCTGCATAAACTGCAAAGAAACTGCTCCCTTTGCTCTAGATCATGGCGTACACCATGAACTAGATGGTCAGAGTGGTCTTCTTGATAATATTTAAGTCTGGACTAAATAAAAGAGAGGATTTAATAAACTGGATGTCACCACAGAAACAAGGAACTCACAGGTGGAACTGTGTAAACAATGCAAATTTTATTTTTAAGCACACCATGCACAAAAATCCCATTCTGTTCAATTAAGTGAGCGTTTTTCCTTCATCTTGTCTGACATGAAAACAAAGAGCCAGACAGGCAGAGAGGAAATTTCATTTTTAGCTTTTTATCTTGAATTTTATCATTTCTTTACTTCTTATCCCTAATTCAATTTAAGTACCAATACCTCTGAAACAATGTTCTGCTGAACAGAACAATATGAAATGGCCATATGTTTTCATTTTCCAAATTTGTTAATGGCTGCTATTTTTCAGCCTTAATTATTTTAACATGTAACCTGAACCTGCATTTTTCAATGACTGAACTGCTCACAGAGAAATACTTTCATTCAATCTGGTTCCCAGAAACTCATCTTATCCAAGTCATTCTCTTACCCAGCTGCCTGGACAAATTCTAATTCACCTTTCATTTTCTTTTAACTCATGTTCCTTGCATATTACAGTAGGACTTCCTGGCAATTCTGGAGATGACAAAAGCAATGGCTTTGAAAGAACCAGGTGGGAATTATCACAATGAATACACTATGGGATGGGAACAGTAGCTCATACACGTGTTTCACAGCTAATGGTGCTTTAGACATGTAAGTATTAAATTCCAGTACTTTTCTTTCCCTTTTTTTTTTCTGAATGGAAGTCCAGCAAATGCTGAGAAGATGACTAAACTCAGATTTATCAGCAGGGCATGCAAAGGTGGCAGTCCTTGTTTAAACCACCAAAGTGTGTTCCTGCTGCTGGAGGAGATGATAGAAATTTCTGCCCCATTACAGCAATTTTACAATCTTTTTACTCTGAGTCATCTTCCCTGACCATCCCCAGGCTGATGATCACCTGGCCTGAGCTTTAACCAGGTTAGGGAATCCACAGGGCTCAACTCATCCTCTTCTTGAATCAGGAGAGAGAGAAAAAGGCCATTACAGAGAACGATTTATCCCCAAATGTCAGGGACCCAGAGCTGGCAAGGAACAGCTCCAAGGAAGGACCTACAGCTCTACAGGGTTCAGACTTTGTTTAGGTCAGAGATTTGAGGTGTTATTCATTAAAATCCAGAGAGACAAATTCAGGAACCCAGAGCTGGAAAGGAACGGCTCCAAGGAAGGACACATAGCTCTACAGGGCTCAGACTTTGTGTAGGTCAGAGAATTTAGGTGTTTTTCATTAAAACCCAGAGAGACAAATTCTGTCCCTGGAGACAAAGTGGTAAAAAAGAATTTGTAAGGTTTGAGGTTAAGATTCTTACGGCAGAGACTGAAGTCACCACATCTATCCTGTGTGCTGTGGGAAACCCATGGCAGAGCTGTGCCCAGGTGGTGCAGGACACACCTGTGGCCCTGCAGACTCCACCCCTTTGCCACAGCTTAGCTCATCCATGGATAGAACACAGCTCTGAAGACAAGGGGGCGCAATATTTAGGAATGATTTTCTTGAAAATGAAACCCACACCATGAAGGAGACTCTGCTTCTTTTTCGCCGGGGTTGGGATTAAATCGTGAGAAGGTATTTCATGTTGGGACTCGGATGTTCTACATCACTCTACATCAGAGTTCTACAGCACTTCACTCTAACGAACTAAAAATGGAGCCCCACCTCTCTCTCTACAAGGCCTTTTAAGGATAAAGTGCCCAATTAAGAAATGACACCTAAATTATCTTTACTGTTGACCTAACAACCAACTACCCGTGCCCTGCAATGAAGACTTTTTTATCCAATTACACAAAACCACCCAAATCCATGGAGGAGAAGGTGGAGAAGAAGGTGGAGAAGAAGGTGAAGAAGGATCAGCCTCTGCCCTAAAACCTCCATCTTGCTTTATATATATTAATATTTTCTAAAACTTTAAACCCCAAGTTCCCACCCAGTCACATCACACACTTCCATTCAAACTCCACACCCACAATCCCAATTCTATCATTCCATTTTGGAAGCTTCTCCACGGCCTCAGGTCAATGCAGTGTTCTCTTGGGGGTCAGTGCCTTTCAGCACAGAAAATCTGAAATTCTCAGTATCCAGGGTTCCAGCAACACGATTCCAACCACACTGTGATCCCTAATTGAGGATGGTCCAGAGATTCCCAGTCTAGTGGAAATCCAGCTGGGCCTGGAAGAAAAAGCTGTAGGATCACACAAACTCTGTTTCTCCTCCCAGCACCATGTAAGTCACAAAGGAATATCCCTGCTCATCTGCCATTAATATTATGTCTAGGGTGCATTGTGGATGGTATTTGAATCCCTCTTTCCAGGAATTCTTCACCAGAAAAATTATTTTTGTACTGTTTGCCTCACCAGGAAGAGCATCTAGGTAAATACAGCCTGGCTGTGTATTAAAGAAGGATGAGAAAGAAACATCCTGGAAGCTTTTCCAAGAAATCTGGTGGTTCATCCGTTTGAGGTTTGTCCTGTCTGCACCCATGTCTAGGAAAAAAACCCTTTCCTTAAATTATTCCAGGGCAGTTTGATTGTGGCACCTTTCTGTCCCCTTGCTAAGCTGATCCTGAACTTTTCCAGTGGCAATGCCCTTCCAGGCTTTCAGCATCACTGATGTGACTGAATTCACAGTAAGTCAGCATCAGCCATTTCAGCTTCAGCTGCTCCATTTGAGGAAAAGATTCTTTATGGAACCAGAAGCTTGGTTTGTGCTTGGACAATGAAGATTTTGGCCATCATCACCAACAGAATTCATTCAACCCAACTTCAGACCTCCACAATGATTGTGTTAATAGGCAGAGCAGAAAAATGGGCATTTATCATACAACCTTCTCAGCAGAAGGTGGATGCAAAAATAGGACAAGTGTAAGTTGTGTAAGTATTTGTCTCTATGAGTTCCAACTTGTGATTTTGACATCTTGACTACAAATGCAGTTTCAGTATCTAGGACTGATAAAGATGTCTCTACTTTATAAACCCATTTTGAGGTGACATGAACTCATCCACTCTGTTAGGTGAACAAACTTACAGAATTCTAGAATGCTTTGGGTTGGAATGGACCTTAAAATTCATCCAGTTCCCACCCCCAGCCATGGGGATGCCTTCCACTATCCCAAACTGCTCAAATCCCCATCCAACCTGGCCTTGGACACTTCCAGGGATCCAGGGGCATCCACAGCTTCTCTGGGCACCCTGTGCCAGGGCCTCACCACCCTCCCAGGGAAGAATTTCCTCCCAATATTTAATCTAAATCTCCCATTTTTCACTTTAAACCATTCCCCCTTTCCAAAAAACATCTAAAAAGCATGATGATAAAGTCAGAAATTCAGCAAAGAGTTAAAGAACGAATCAATGTTTGGAACACAGAGATAAGTGAAGCACTTTTCCTTGCATTTGCCTGAGAAAAAGCAAAGTTTGATCACAGCTTGGGTCCCAAAGGGTGCACAGGAGACTTGTTCAGAAAAAGACTCTACAGAATGGATACCAGAAATAAGCACAGACCCCGTGTCTGCCATCACATGCCCCTGGCTTCTCCTTTGAAATTCTTCCTTGTTCTACCAGCTCTAATATGAATTTAGCAGAAGACACTTTATGCAGTGTCACATGGATAAATCCATCAGCGCCCAAAAAAAGCATCTTTGACCAGGGAGAGATGTATCCATAGAGATCAAAGCTATCTAGGTCTGTATTCTACTTTAAAAGGAGCCACAGAGAAAACTCTCAGGTTGCAGAGACATTTTCTTATCTATGCCCTTCCAACTCTAGGAATTCATCAGCTTGGATTCAATCCTAGTCCTGTTGTTCTTGGGCACAGCTGCTTCAGTGAGGGAGACACAGTGAAGTAATGTCTTCCCAGTGGTGCCAGGGGAAATAACAGCAGATAATTCAAAGGCTCTGAGAGAGCAAGAGGCTGATGAGACACTCAATAAAAAAATGTGAAACTGAAAAAAAAACCTGCTCCATCATCTTTGTGTGATGGAAACATAATTCAAGATCTCTCCTTGCATCACCACACTGCCTCCTAATTACCATCTCCTACCCCCTGGTGCCCTTAGCAGTTTCTTTCCTGTTGATTTACAGGGTAATTTTTAACAAGAATTCAATGTGATTCCTTGCAGGAATCATCACATCCCTTCAAATCCTTATTTCCTTTCAATTCCTTGACATGCCTGGGAATGTTGCTTCCTCTCTACATTTTTCAGAGGAAGGACAGGAGGAGTGGGACTGGAAAACAAGAGATGATGGGGTTCTGAAGTTAGATTGACTTGACAGTGAGTCATGAACACGTAATCACCAAGGAGGCCTCATCATTTCTGTTCAAATTCTTGCGCTGAGTTCACTTTTTTCACCTTGGCTCATTCCAGGTTAGTGAATTTCAGGCACTTTGAACACTAAATTTTAAAAACAAATCTGCAAATCCCTCAAGGAACTCTCCCACCATTTGAGAGGGAGCCACACTCAAGGGACAAGTTTGGAATATCTGGTTCCAACAGTGGAAAGCAAGACAGGGAACAGGCTGGCAAAAGTATTAATGGCCAATCTATGGTTCTCCATTTCATCAGCAGGGTTCTTTCCATCGCAATTCAGATTTTTGGTGTAATCCAGACCTCCAGCATGACCTAGTCAATATAACAAAGACAGAAGCTAAAGGTGGGATATTTCTGATCAATGTAGACACCTAAATGTGATTATTCAGAACTGACATGGTCACCTTTATTCCATGTGTCCAGAGAGAAAAAACAGACATCATCTAATCTATGTTGAGGTTGAAATAAATTATGTCTCAGGCTCTGCTTGGTAGACATCCAGAGCTGCAAACTGAGGAAGGTGACTTGCTCATTGGTAGTGCAGATGCAACTGCAGGTATCAACATTTAATTAGATAAATCCCCTGCTAAATGCACATAACACAGGAAACTGTCATTAATATCTGAGTAACTCCTGTGTCAGTCTTTCCTAGCCCCAGGGCTGTGAACAGGTCAGAAGAGTCTGGATGGGAGAAATAGAAATAAAAAAAAGGACGCATGTGGATCAGTAGTGAGATTTATCAATTCTGATCTGGCAGAAAATACCTGGAGGGCTGGTGAGAGCTAGAAGAGGGTCCAGCACAAACAGGGGCAGCTCCACAGTAGGACAGGGATGAAAACTCAAACAAAGGAAATTGGAAACATTGACGTAAGAAATAGCCTGGCACCACTGCCTGGGGAAGTTGAGTATGAAGTAATCACTGCTCTCCTTCCTCTCTTGTCTGCCTTTGGCTTTCATTACTCCCCTTTATCAGTTTAATTCCTCCTCCAGATCAAGGGAGTCAGATTCTGGGTCCTGCTGAGATTTCATTTCCTTCAAATTCTCTTTTCCATTCAGGCTGTTAGTGATGACTGAACAGGAATGGACACATAGGGTCAGCACATGCCCCCTATTTCTTCTCATAGAAAGTTTTCTAAAGAATTTAAAGCATTTAAGAGGAAGAATCTATCATAAAACTAATGGAAAAAAATAAATAAACCAAACAGAAAATCTCAAGGTAATCATTGCCTCTGAAGCATTAAAGGCATGGCCCAGCAGCAGAAGGAGAGAAAACTGCTGTGAAGAATAAAGAAATAATGAGCAGAACATCTGGGCATGAGAGGTGGAGTGGGAGAGAAAGGAGGAAACATCAGAAACCCCATTTGGTCGATGTCTGTGTTCACTGAACACAGCAAGGGGGTAAAGCAAAGGCAGCAGAGCTGAATTCCTGCAAAATGTAGGAACTAGAAGTTGTTGTTCCCCTCTTGCCACCCAAGGATGGCGCTTCTCATACTAGCACAGAAAACAAGGGCCCTAAAGAGCCGAGACTTCACCATGGCGCACCATGTGAGAACCTTGGAGAAGGATTCATGAACCCTTATATTTTATAATATTTATCTAGATACTGCAGAAATACAGAATATAGAGACTGTTCATGTCCCAGACCCACTTTCTGTACCTGACCATTTTTCTGTCATCTGCTATAAAAGGTGGATTTTTCTTTTAAGTCCCAGTAACTTGACCATGTTCACATACCCCTACAGACTTCCTAAAAGCTCATGGTCCCATTTCAGACCTTGCAGCCCCACTGAGGAGAAATAAATTCTCAAAAATTTTATATATTGAATTTTTCTATGGGAATTTTCAGGCAGGAATAGTCAAAGAGGTAATTGAGTGCTTCTCCTCTGAATAAGAAAAATTTTGTTCATCAGTCAGAAAGGATTTCTCCCTTCTTTTAAGCTATTTTTGACAAGCAGGGGAATTATTCCCTATCTTTCTCTTTCTTTAAAAGAAACAAGCTGATAACATTTCTCCACTCTCATCATTCAGTCTTAGTGCTGAATACAAAAAAAATATATGGGGCAATGTCCTGGGTTTTCATTTTTCCCAAATAAAAAATTGTTTTGTGTGCAGGAGGAGAAATTCAAGAGGAATCAACACCCTGCACTTATTTTAATTTCTGGGGAGTTACTGCATCTCCAGGGAGTTTTGTGGTGAAACATCTACAAATTCAACCAGTAAGGAGGTGATAGAATTCTGTTGATATCCTTTAACTAAGGAGATCAAGCTTTGTTGAGAATGAGGGTGGCAGGATCTGGCTTGAAATAAGCATCATGAAATAAAGAAAGATGAGTCTCGAGGTCAGGACTTAGAGTGAAATGCTGTAGTCCCAGAGGTGAAATGAAATAAATTTAAAACATGTCTACAAAAAAAAAATTTAAAAAATATAATTTAAAATGCAGAGAAAAAGGCCAGCAAGTAGGATCCATGGAATGAAAGGGCTTTCAAACAAGAAATACATGAGAATCCTTCACTGGAAAATTAATCTCTTGGAGGGGATATGGTTTTTTTTTTTACTCTAAGCCACGTCAGCTGTGGAAGTCATTGCCACAGGATGTGGGGAACAACTAAAAGATGCTCAATGAGCCTGGGAAAATCTTCCCAGTGATTCAGCCTGCAAATACTGGGGGAGCAGAATAGGGAGCAGCTGGGTTCTGCTTAGAGCGAGAGCCTGAAAGGATCCAGTCCCTTCCTGCCTGAGTGGGTGATACAGTTTCATCACACTGAGATGCAAAAGCCTTTTCCAATGGCTCTGGGCTTCCTTCATCTCTGAGCTGTGTCCTTTCCATTTGGAACAGGCAGGAGGAGGAGTTCAGTGTGAATAGTGCCCAGCTGTCAGGGTTATTCTGGATTTGGGTGATGAAGAAATAAAAGCTGGCTGGGGAAATGGTTTCCTCTCACCTGGGGAGTTCTATGAATTCCTGAATCCAAACAATAAGGAATAGGCCTCATTATCAACTTCTGGCACCATTCTGGGAGTAGGAGCCAAGAAAAAGGCATTTTTCCCCTTTTTTCCTTGCTCATGCCACTTCTAGACCAGGGAAAAATCGGGAAGTTCTTCTGCAGAGTACAAAGAGGGTCTCAAAACCACATCCCTGGGGATGGAATGGACTGCCCGAGGTACACTGAGCTTTCCTCACTTCCACCAGACCCCACAGTTCCTCTGCCCAGAGCTGGGCAGCAGAACAGAAATGAATTTATGCATGAGATGATGGAAATGCTCCCAAGCAGCTAAAATGCAGGAATGGGTTGATTTAGAGGACACTGATAACACAGACACCTGCATTCTGACCTCCTGTGCTTCTGCACTAAAATGTGCTGCAAGAAAAAGGGGAGACAAAGCTCCCCTCTATTATCACACACAATGTGTTCTATCAGCTTTTCTCTGTGGTTTTATCAATTCCAGTCACAGCAGAAGCAGTTTGGACAGGGCTCAGTAAATGGGCCCTGATTTCCAATTAGTTTCTTTGTCATTCTTTGCCCTTCTCTCCTTGGTGCTGGCCACAGGCAGCTCCTGCTGCAGCCAGGAGGAAATAGGACAGGATATTAAACTATAAATTTCTTTGCTCACTGCCTCAGTTTCTTATCTCAGCAAAAGCACGAGTGTCCTTCATCAAGATTACAGACACCACAAGGATAATCCCTGCAAAGGGCCTCAGATCATGCGAGAGAGTCCCAAATTGTTGCTGAGATGAGGAAGGAAAATGAGCTGCTGCTCCAGAGCAGCGCTTTGTGTCACACCCTGTCCCCAAAGCTGTTTTCACCCAGGCAAAAATCATCCAGCTATCCTTTCTTTTAAATTTTTTAATTATTATTTTTACAGACATATTATAACCCTAAGAAACAAATTCCTGACCTCTGATAACAACCAGGAATGGCTCTCATTCACCCCCACTGATTGAATTTTTGGTTTTAATTTCCCCGAGCTCATTCAGCAGCACTGATGCTCCTCTCACCATGAAACTCCTCTCGCCAGGGCTGAAAACCCCTCCAGGCATCCCAGGAAATGGTGAAAATCACTTCAAATTATCAGCTCAAGGTGCAGGGTCTGAGACTCACCTGGAGAAGAATCATTGAGAGGGTTCAGGGCCGTCGCCCTCCGGATCTTCTCCAGACAAGTCTCCTGCTCCTTTTTAATGATGCAGTTGGAATGGGTTGCTGCAACCTGAAATATGGGGGAAAATGAGAAAAAAAAGAAACAGTTACAAAAATAAAATAGCTTATGAGGTGATCAGGAAGTGTCAGTAAGTTTTAAGAACCCATTGCAAGAAAAAAAGAAAGAAAAGAAAAAAGAAAAATATCATTTAAAGTTGAGAAAAAAGTGTAACAAACTTCATTTTCTTTCTCTTTTTTCTTCTTTACTTTTACTCTTTTTTTTTTCTAGCATGTCTAAGGCCTAATTAAGTAATTAAAAGTTGCATAAATTATTTGGGGGTTTTATACTATTATCCCTGTCAAAATGTGATTTCTAACAGGTTTGTTTTATTTTATTGAATTCCTTCTTAACATAAAGCTGAACAAGGGTATCTCTAAATGCAGAAATAATTTAAAGAAGAATTAGGAATCAATTTCATCTTGGTTTGATCTTCCACCAGTTTCTTATGAGTCTTTGCACAATTCATTAAAATCTCTCTAGAATTTAAACCAAATTAAAAGCTGTTTCTCTTATTCTGTCACCTTGTTCATTCCTTAATGTTGCCTTTATTTATTTCCAGAGAATTCAAGGCAAATTCTTTTGTCAAAAACAATACAATGTCAAATAAATCAGGGTGACTTGATCCAAATATTTTCTTTCTTTTTTTTTCTGTTTTCTATCTTTAATTCTCTAGTACGGCCAACTACAAGAAAAAAAGTAAAGGGGGAAAAAAGAAGGGAATAAAAAAATTAGCTTATGAGAGGAACATTGCAGCCAATACAATCCAGGTAATCCCAAAGCAGCAACAAAATAAGGATGTGACCCATTTCTGGAAATCAATACAGGATTTCATTCCTATAGCAGAGAGTGGCCAGGGAGTATCAATTAAAGGAGAATAAAACCTCAGATTTCATAAGATCACTTTATAGGGGCATGACTGAGGTTCAAATCCCACCCAGTGGAAAACACCATGAAAAACAGTGCCCTGGCTGAAGGTGATCTGTTGGATTATTCCCTTTTCTGACCCAGAGCTGGGGCAACCGAGAGGTATTTTAAAAACCTTTATTCCATTTTTAGTCTCATGTGAAGGGTGAGACAGTACAGATGTTATAATTCACACCATCACAATTAGAATTACAACTTCCAAATTAATATCTTTTTAGACTTTTACCGTAAACACATTCCCACAAAAATTACTAATGGTTCACAACAAAAACAAGACTTTCTAATTATAAACAAAGTAATAAAATTCTTAGACTTTCAATTTTTCCAACTGTCATCTTAACAAATTATAATGAAGACTGATAATTTCAGCTCTTACTTACAATACTCCAGTAATAATTCAACCAAAACCAACAATAACTATTACTATTGTGTTACCAATAAATATAAATAAAGAAGTTATATACCAAAAAATACCTTGTAAAAACTTTAACCCATACCTAATGTCCTCCAGATAAAATGTATCAGCAATGAACAACCAAAGCTAACAGACATTCTAACACACCTTAATAAAACAATTCATATTAAAAGTATACTAAACACAAAAACAAACATCACCATGATTTCTCATAAATTTTACCCAACAATAAAAAATTAGTAACACCCAAAAATACTCTCACAAAAATTAAAAAAAACTACCTTATATTCACGAAATAAATTCTTAATTACTGTTACAAATCCCCCAGAAAACCACAACCATCTATCCCTTCTTAATACAAAAACCCATCACAATATTAAAAAAAAAAGTATTATCCCAATAGAAAACAAAAATAAAAGAGAATTTTTAATAAAAACTAAAACAACTGTGGTTATTATAGTGGAGCACTTTTGTTATTTTATTTCCCATCCCATTGCCTTCACTCTTGACAATGGAAAACCACAGAGGAGGTGGTGTGGGATCTGATTCTCCTTATTTGCTAAGCAGGGACAAGGAAAGAGGGAAAGAGATCCCCAAATTTAATCCACTCTGGGTTCAAAAGAAGCCCCATCTGCACAGTCCAGCTTTCCTTCCCCCACATCCCAGGGAATGGAGTGATCAAAGTGGATCAGGGATGGACCCAACAAAACCTGAGAGCAAATCCCAAGGCAGGTGAAATCCTTTCAGCAGCTGAAGGGGCTTATAAAAAAGAGGGAGAGAAACTTCTGCACAGACAGATAGTGACAGGACAAGAGGAATGGATTTAAAATAAAAGAGGGGAGATTCGATGTTGGAACCCAGGACACTCCTCCGGTTGCCCTGGAGGACTTGAGACCCTGGCAGGGGGCTCAGAGACCTTGGCACGGAGTCAAAAACACCTGTGCCTTTGATT
>JAWMQZ010000118.1:3279294-3296082 GCA_035584835.1 Tangara arthus
GGGAGCGCTCGTGCATTTTGGGGCCATTTTGGTTCATCTTGGGTGCAGCCCTGGCTGGGCTCTTGTGCTGCCCAAGGCGGATCCATGGAGGCCTTTGAATAAATCCCTGCTTTATTCTTTAGCTCTGTCCAGCCTCTGTTCTAGGTCAGCCTTCACAAGGCATCAGAGGGACCTACAGCGACCATCTAATCCAACTGCCTGGTCACTAACCTTCCATTTTCAGTGGGAAGTGGGTAATTTTAGATGCCTGGTCTGAATTTTATGACTAAAATTTTAATGGATTTCAGTCCATAAAGACTAATTCCTCCTTAGAAGCCCATGTTCACATTTATCTGAATGAACATGAATCAGCTTACTTTCATTAGTCTCAATTAATCGGATATCTGAACTGCTAAGGAGAAAGGAAAAGTGCTGTCAGACTTGACTAGGGGAAATTAATTTAATTTATTCCAAGTAAAGCAATGTGGGACAAGGAAGAATAACAACAAATTTTGGAACACCTTCCCACCACTCTTTCCTTCTCCTTATTCCCTCCTTAGCCTATTGCAGGTTATATTTATTTTAAGGCACAAATCTGTTCGGAAGTTGCTTTAAAGTTCACTTGCTTAGGCACTTGAGAACAGTAGTGAAATAAAGTAATTAAAAATCTAATATAACTGACAGGCCCTTGTTAAGTCAGCCCTGCCAAACCTATGCAAAAACAATTACAGTATGCAAATGATCCACCTTAATGCTATTCCCTGTTAAATGTCAAAGAATGAAAAATGCATTGGATTATCATAATTTCCTTACTCTTATGATGATGTTGTAGTGGTAAATCTAAATGCCGCTTTTCTGAGGTAGTTTATGGGCAAAATCACATCATCACTGCAGGCAAATCAGAGTTGGTTTCTCTGGTCATCTGTGGACAAAGAAATTAATTCAGCAACATTTTACTATGTCTTTCTGAAATTGAGTGAAGTTTTGCCTTCTCTTGCATTTGCAATAAGAGGTAGGCAAAAAAATTTCAAGTTTTTGAAATGTGCATAAAATTTTCAAGTTTTTGAAATCCAAGCATTTTTCCTTTGACTCTGTGTGAATATTGATGTATTGATTGGGGTTGATGGACCCAGGCTGATGCCAGTTCTCCACCAAATTCACTCTGCCACTTCCTTACTCAGCTGGACAGAGAATGTGCAACAAAAAACTGATGGATAAAGGTAAGAGCAGGAAGAGATCACTCAGTAGTTGCCATCATGGGCAAAAATGACTTAACTTGGGGAAATTAATTTCATTTATTCCAAATAAAGCCCATTGGGACAATGAGAAATCAACCCAAATTTCATAACACCTTCCCACCACTCCTTCCTTCTTCCAATTTCCTCCTTCCCAAGCATTGCAGGGAGATGGGGAATGGGGACTGTGGTCAGTTCATCACAGGTTGTCTTTGCTGCTTCTTCCTCCCCGTGGGGAAGATTCCTCACAGTCTCCTCCTGCTCCAGTGTAGGATCCCTCCCATGGGAGAGTCCTTCAGGCACTTCTCACATAGGAGTCCTCACCGTGAGCTGCACAGAATTCACACAGAATTCCCAGAATGACCAGGTTGGAAGAGACCTTCAAGATCATCGAGTCCAACCCAACCCCAACAGCTCAACTCAACCCTGGCACCCAGTGCCACATCCAGGCTTTGTTAAACACACCCAGGCATGGGGACTCCACCACCTCCCTGGTCCCTGGGAATTCCCAAAATTCCCCCAAATTCACAGAATTCCCGGATTTCACAGAATCACTGGGTTGGAAGAGACCTCAAAGATCATCGAATCCAACCCAGCCCCAGCACCTCACCTAAACCCTGGCACCCAGTGCCACATCCAGGCTTTGCTAAACACACCCAGGGATGGGGACTCCACCACCTTGGGCACCTCCATCATCTCCATGGGCAGACCACCCTTTACCTGTAAAGACCCTTTCAGGAAAAAACTTTTTCCTAATATCCAACCTAAATTTCCCTTGGCCCAGTTTGAGTTCTGTGAAGGGGATTATTCCCTGCCCAAAGGAAAATAGGGACAGGGAAAAAAAAAAAAAGATATAAGCTGATTATAAACACAATCAGGAAGAGAGATTTATACAACAAAACCTAAGAAAAAATACTCTGCCATTTCCTCACACAGCTTCCAGGAATGATGGATTCAAGCTCTAGGATTGCAACTGATAACTTGATTTAAGGATTGGCCACAGGGTCTATTCCTGGTATGTCCTTATTCAATCCAAGAGGAATTATAGCTCCCTCAGGTTTTCCTGTGCTGGAACACTGACTGAAATCAAATATGAATGAAAAGGAAACTCCACAGAGAGCTTTAGGTACCTGAAATCTTCCAGGTTCCTCTGGACCTCTGGACAGACTTTATCCTGCATGGTTTGGATGAACTGGCGGTGCAGCTCTTCAGGGAGGAGCTCTGGCCTTCTCCTGTCTGGGAGGCAGAAAATTCACCAATTATTCCTTCCCCACCTTCAATAAATGACTTCAATAAAGTCATTAATCAATTAATTTACCCACCCTCTGCCCTTCATTCCCACCCTACCTAATTCGAAGGAGATTTCCTCTGGAACTGGGACTTTCAGGTTCTGCAAAAGGAAAGAAAGGATGGGAGAACCCACAGAGAAACCAGCACCCCAAAAAAACATACAAAGCACTCCAAGAAATTCTCTCAAAAGCCAAAATAATCCAATCTGCTGGTTTGAAAAGGGGAGACTCCCATGAATATATCATTCACAGGATTATTTAAGATGAACATGTGGTACATAAAGCTCTGCTGCAGTTTCTGGGAGTTTAATTCATGACAGCAAAGAATTTTCTCAGCTTTCCAACAGAGAAATAAAATTTCCCAATCCTTGGAACAGGCACATCAATACCCACAGCAATTATTAACTAAAAAGCAGCACAGAAGAGCCAGAACTTGCTAAATTAAATTATTTCTCCTATCAACAACAAATCCCCTGGGATTTACTTTGTTACCAGGCACCTGAGGCCATTCATTCCCTGGTAACATTTCAACAAAAATACTGAAAACTTTTATTACATTTTTATATTTTATGAAGTTATTTATTAAACATTATTCTGATCTTGATTTTTAAAACTGTTTCTTTTGGAGGGCTTTAACCCCCCTTAGTTTTTCACAGCTCAGGTGAGTGGAGAAAGGTCAAAGTCAACTTGCTGGATGTGTAAAAATGAGGAAAAGAAGAGGAACCTACTGCAGCTCTGTCCAGGAAAAACTGGTAAAACTCCAGGAAAACACGGCGGGTCTCTTTGGAGTTGGTCTGTTTGTACAGGTCTGTGTAAAGGTAGCACAGCTGTGGGGAACAGGAGGGCAAGAAATGAGGTGAAAACCATGACAACTCCAAATTTCTTTCCAGTGTTTGAAGGAATCCAGCAGTGCTGGGTTGAAACCTTCCCCAGCTCCTCAGGGAGGTGCCCTGGAAATGGGGGCAGAGGGAAGGGGTTGGGAGAGGAGCACAGAGAGGGCAAAGTTTCTCTGCAGACAGCTGATCCCACACCTTGGGGCGGAATGAGAGACTTTCAGGAGATAAATAATTATTTGTAAGCAGCCAAATGTAAAGGAAATTATTATTTTTTGTGTTTCTCCCTTTATCTGAGAGGGAAGGGGCTGGGAGAGGAGCACAGAGAGGGCAAAGCTTCCCTGTGGACAACTGATCCCACACCTTGGGGTGGAATGAGAGGATTTGTGAAGATGAATAATTATTTGTAAGCAGCCAAATACAAAGGGGACAATTATTTTTGTGTTTCTCCCTTTATCTGAAAGGGAAGGGGCTGGGAGAGGAGCACAGAGAGGGCAAAGCTTCCCTGCAGACAGCTGATCCTATACCTTGGGGATGAGATCCTACACCTTGGGATCCTACACCTTGGGAATGAGAGGCTTTCAGGAGATAAATAATTATTTGTAAGCAGCCAAACATAAAGGGAACAGTTATTTTTGTGTTTCTCCCTTAATCTGAGGAGATAAATGAGGATTTTTCACCCCCAGGCCTGCACAGAGTCTGCATTTCCCTCCTTGCAGCGAGTGCTGCACAAGATCTGGTAAATTCCGGTGAAGATCCCCAAATGTGAGCCAGGGAAACAACTCCAGAGCTTCTCACCAGTGCTGCAGGATCAAACTGGGACACCACGTGGTGCAGGAGCACAGCCAGGTGAGCCGGGCGGGATTTCAGGAGCTCGATGTTCTGGAAGCAGCTGCACTGCCCATTGATCTGCAGGGCACAGGGAATTACATCTGAATTAGTCAGGAACAGGAGAAAGGACAGCTAAAATAATGCAGAGTGAGTGTGTGGTAGCTGGGCTGCTGTGAGAAGAATTCGGGATTTAAGGAAAACTAAAGAACATGAAATAAATGATAAATAAATAAATTTAAAATTAATTATAAAATTATATAATTTAATTTTATAATTTAATTAATTGTATATAAATAAATACATTTAAACTCAATTATAAAATTATAAAATTTAATTTTATAATTTAACTAATTGTAGATAAATAAATATAAACTTTATTATCAAATTATATAATTTAATTTTACAATTTAATTAATTGTATATAAATAAATAAATTTAAACTTAATTATAAAATTATATAATTTAATTAATTATATATAATTTTAAAAATAATAAATTGAGGTTTGGAGAAGAAAGAAAAAGAACAGACTCAAAGATGGATATTCTCATAAATTCCCCAAATATTTCTATTTGGAAAGATCAGCAACAACAGGAATTCCCAAATTCTTATTTCACCATACAAGGAGTACTCAGCAGTTTAGGAACAGGGGAGGAGAATTCTGGTTGGTGGAGGGAAAAAAGGCTAAAAGTCATTCCCACCTGCTGGAATTCAGGACATCCCTCTGGCTGCGCTGGAGTGCCAGGACCCCTGCCAGGGGGCTCAGAGACCCTGGCACCGAGCCCAAAACACCTCTGGCTTTGATTGTGACCCATGGAAAAAATTACCAACCTTATATGAGGATCTGCAAGCCACGAAAGTCTAAGTAGAATAATAATCAGTTTGTCACGGGGTGAAAAATAGAATTTTGGGGTTTTTAGGGAAGAATCTGGGCGTGTCCAGCCTTTCTCCTTCTTCTTCTTGGCCTCCATCTTCTGCTGTGATGGTGGCACTTTGGGATTGGTTTAGAGTAGAAACTCACTGTCTAACATAGGTATTGGGAAGTAATTGTAAATATTTACACGTAGTTTTTAGTATAAAAAGGTAACGCCATCCCAAGGGCTGGAAACAATTACCAGCTTTGTGTGAGGAGCTACAAGCCACAAGAGTTTCAGTAGAATGATAGTGAATTTATCACAAGGTGAACATACAGAATTTTGGGGATTTAGAATGGGTGTTCAGGGGGCGAGATGGAGGAATCTGGGCATGTCCAGCCTTTCTCCTTCTTCTTCCCTTCTCCTTCCTCCCCCTCCCAAAGCTCACCCTGGCTCTGAGCTCTCTCCCTGCTCTTGTCTCACAGCAAGGTGTTCTTCACCGACTACGGGCAGATCCCCAAGGTGGAGCGCTGTGACATGGACGGGCAGAACCGCACCAAGCTGGTGGACAGCAAGATCGTCTTCCCCCACGGCATCACCCTGGACCTGGTGAACCGCCTGGTCTACTGGGCTGATGCCTACCTGGACTACATCGAGGTGGTGGATTACGAGGGCAAGAACAGGCACACCATCATCCAGGGCATCCTGGTGAGTGGGTCTGGGGGAGAGGGAGCCAAGCGTGGTGTGCTGGGTGCTGCTGGTCTGCAGTTGTGACTTTAGAGGTCCAGCAAAGAACGTGCTGAGCACTGAGCGTGGTCCTGCCAAAGATGGTCTTGATGGGCAAGGCCACAGTGATGGTCAGTGATGGACAACAGCTCTTGGGTGGGATGGACATCACTGATGGCCAGTGATGGACAAGAGCCATTGGGTGGGATGACCATCACTGAGGGCCAAGGATGGACAAGAGCTCTTGGGTGGGATGGACACCACTGATGGTCAGCGATGGACAAGAGCCATTGAGTGGGACTGGGGCTTTTGCATGTCCTGGAGCTTGGCTCTCACAACTCCTAAATCCCTTGTGGCTCTCACTACCTGTACACCACCAACTCCTAAATCCCTTGTGGCTCTCACAACTCCCAAATCCTTTATGGACTCACCTGGTGCCTTCCAGATTGAACACCTGTACGGGCTGACTGTCTTTGAGAGCTACCTGTACGCCACCAACTCCTCAATCCCCTTTGGATCTCACAACTCCTGAATCCCTTATTGCTCTCACAACTCCTAAATCACTTGTGGATCTCACAACTCCTGAATCACTTTTGGCTCTCACACCTCCTGAATCCCTTGTGGCTCTCACTACTTGTACTCCACCAACTCCTAAATCCCTTGTGGCTCTCACAACTCCTAAATCCCTTGCGACTCTCACAACTCTTCAATCCGTTGTGGCTCTCACAGCTCCTGAATCCCTTGTGGCTCTCACTACCTGTACACCACCAGCTCCTAAATCCCTTGTGGCTCTCACAATTTCCAAATCCCTTATGGACTCACCTGGTACCTTCCAGATCGAACACCTGTACGGTCTGACCGTCCTTGAGAACTACCTGTACGCCACCAACTCCTAAATCCCTTGTGCCTCTCACTACCTTTATACCCCCAACTCCTAAATCCCCTGTGGCTCTCACAACTCCTAAATCCCTTGTGCCTCTCACCTGATACCTTCCAGATTGAACACCTGTACGGGCTGACTGTCTTTGAGAACTACCTGTACGCCACCAACTCGGACAACGCCAACGCCCAGCAGAAAACCAGCGTCATCCGCGTCAACCGCTTCAACAGCACCGAGTACCAGGTGGTGACACGGGTGGACAAGGGTGGAGCACTGCACATCTACCACCAGCGGCGCCAGCCCACAGGTGGGACCCTCACTTTGGAGTAGCAGCTCCCTGGTTGCTCTTCCAGGGGTTTGGGTGGGGTTTTAGGAGGAATTTTTTCCATGGGAGGGGTGGTCAGGTATTGGGAGTTTCTGTCTCTGGGGCTGTGCAAGGATTGAGTGGATGTGGTTGGGTTGATAAGGTGGGGATTGGTCACAGGTTGGACTCAGTGATATTGGAGGTCTTTTCTGACCTCTGGGATTTTGGGATTCCTGCTCCTCAGGGTCCTGGGGGCTGCTGAACATCCTGGGGTGCCCCCTTTTCCTGCTAGAGCTGTGTCTCTTCCCGTGAGAGCTACTCCACGTGGTTGATGGATCATGGAGATTACAGAGACGTGGGATCTTAAAATGCAAATGTGGCATCTTAAAATATTGATGCTCCCTCACCACCGTCTCTGGGGGTGTGCAAGGATTGGGTGGATGTGGCACTCAGTGCTGTGGTTGGGTTGATAAGGTGGGGATTGGTCACAGGTGTGACTCAGTGATATTGGAGGTCTTTTCTGACCTCCAGGATTTTGGGATTCCTGCTCCCCAGGACATCCTGAGGTGCCCCCTTTTCCTGCTAGCGCTGTGTTTCTTCCTGTGAGAGCTGCTCCACGTGGTTGATGGACCATGGAGATTACAGAGATATGGGAGCAAATGTGGCATCTTAAAATATTGTTGCTCCCTCTTGCTCTCTGTCCCCACTGCCAGCACCTTCACCCTGGTGCTGCCAAGCACTGAGGGAATTCCAAGGAACTGAAAGGCTCCAGTGCTGCACCAACCCCTCCCTGCATCCATCCATCCCTGCCTGCTCCACCCCCAGCACCTTCCTGCAGTTAATCAATTTACTCCTTATAAATCCTCTTAGTGTCTGCAGCCTGCTCGGCATTTTCCGGAATATAAAATTAATCAGGAGATTTCTGAGCAGGGGAGGAGTGTGATGAAGGGACTCTCTGGCTGTCCCCACTCTCAGGGCTTGTCCCACCGGTGCAGCAGGGTTGGGCAGTGTGTCCACGTGGCTGTGGTGGTGTGCTGGGACATGCTGGCTTCTCCCCATGGGAAAGTCCTTTCCCATCTCTGTGCTGTGCTCAGCCTTTCCCTGACTGGCTGGGAGCTCCTGGGAGGAATGAACCCCCTTCGAGCCCAGGGGAGCATCCTCATGTCCCTGTGGCTGCAGCCCTGTTCTCCCTGTCCCCTCTGTGTCCCTGTCCCCTCTGTGTCTCTGTCCCACAATCTGAGAATCTACAAAATTAGAGGGTTTTGAGAAAGCTGCAAAAGGCAGGCCCTAGAGGCAGTAGAACTGTGATTAGAGCTAAGCAGTAGCCATGAGATAGGTCAGCAGAAAAATTGTTTAAAAAGTAGAAAAGCAAAGACAAATAGAACAATGGTCTGTGTATTAGTGCTTGTTTGGAATAACTCCCTAAGCTACAGAAAGGTTTATCTAGCAAGATATTAGGAAGTTTGAAGCTTAATAATGGAGCTCTGTGCGTTGTGTTTTAAGACTTATAAGCAGGTATTGTATTTGAAATAAGCAAGCATTGTTTTAACAAAAGGTACGTGTGCTTATAGTGATTGGATGGAACTACTGTCAATGTGCTTTTGCTTTGTGTGATTGGTCAAAAAACTTATAAAGTAAGTTGTTACATTAAGTTCTTGGTTTGCTACCTGGGATGTGAGCTGGTGGCATCTTCCCATTGTCATAACCATGGAATGAGGCTGATGCTGGAAAATAAAACAGCTCAAGGCATGTTCCCCAGCAGTCTTGTCCCATTTGTGATTTGTACATAAAAACCTCAGCCAGCAATATGCAAACTCCTGTGCTTTCAGAACACTCCACACTGAGTGAAAGAGTAAAGCCATTGGGAGCTCCTTCAATTCCAGCCACAAATGTACAATTTGTTGGACACCACGCTTTAAACAAACTGTTCAGGGAAAAAGAAAAAAAATACCCAACAGTAGAATGCGCTGCCAGGAAAAGGCATCGATCCCTTTCCAAGCGGCTGATGGAAATTTAAGATCTGGGTACCTTCTGACACTCCTGGAGAGAAGCACATCCCATTGCAGGTAAGAAAATAGCAGCAGCACAATCAACAGTTCCCTTCTCTCAGTGGATGCCTTCTGAAGTGAATGCTGGACAAAAGAGGCGTTACACAACATGGGGTAAAACTATTTTTGAGTTTGCCTGAACTGGATTTTTGTAGTATCACAGAATTATGGGATGGCTTAGGTTGGGAGGGACCTTAGAGATATTTTCCCAGTTTTCCTGCCATGGACAGGGACACCTTCCATTATCTCAGGTTGATCCAAGCCCCATCCAACCTGGCCTTGGACACTTCCAGGGATCCAGGGGCAGCCACAGTTGCTCTGGGCACCCTGTGCCAGGGCTTTCCCACCCTCCCAGGGACAATTCCTTCTCAATATCCAATCCAAACCTGCTCCCTTTCAGTTTGAAACCATTTCCCTTTGTCCTGTCACCACATGCTCTTGTAAATAACCTCTCTGTATCTTTTTGCAAACTCCCTTATGTGGAAATTAGCTGTAAATCCCCTCTTGGAGCATTGTGAAGTATTTCCAGGACAGCTGAGGACTTCAACGGGAAATATCATCTTGGTTTAAACTAACATATCCCTTTACCCTACCTCTAATAGCAGGTGATGCTTCTCAAAACCTTGTACTGGTAGGATGAACCTCTCACTGGAAAAGTGATTAAAAAGCCTGCTAGACATAATGTGCTTGAGATGAAACTAAGAGTTTAATAGCCCTTCTGATTGCTGATTTTATATTGCATAAAAATGGTTTTCTCCAGCAATTCCTGGGAATTTCCTCTCCAAAGATAAAATTCTGGTGTACAGCTCCCAGTTTGTAGCACGGTTTGGATCTTTCCCTCATTCTTCAAAGACCAATATCAGCCTGAAAAACTGATAACCTCCTGCCAGCATTGCAATTCCCACTTATTTTTCAAATTGTTCAAAAAAAGTGAATTAAAGCGTTCAAATCAGGGTCTACTCCCTTACAAAACTTTATGGGAAGATTCTCACCGCTTTGAGAGCTTTTAGCACGGGGCAAGATTGGGCTGCATGGCCTCACTGCGGGATATCAGGGCTGCAGGGCTTGCAAATATCACTGACAACCTCTTCCAAGGACACTTCCCAGCTCCTGACACAGGTTGTGACAGGGCAGAGCTGCTGGCAAGAGAACAGCCCAGCGTGGATCCAGCGTTTGGCCAAGTCTCTGCCACAGCAAGAGATTTCCTGGCTGGGGGTTACAAGCAAGTCACGCATATGTAAATTGCTGGAATTTGTGATTGACAAAGGAGGAAAAATAATGAGTATTTTTTTTTTTCCTCTGTGGTCCTACTACTCCAGCCTCAGGCAACCATTTCAGATTTAGCACAGAAGTTCAGATTAATCAATTAATAAAAAGGACTGGAGTGGAAGCTGGAGGGTGGGATTTATGTTTTTTAACACATTGTGCCTGGCTGTGAAGTGAGGATTTCTATCAGCATAAATCTGGGATGAGAAGTTCAGATTCAGCTGAACACCTGAAACGAGGGAGCTGAAACAGAAACACTTTAATTTCTGAGCAATCTGGGACACACTGTTCATATAATCTGTGGAACTGCTGATTTGGAGGGGTAAATCTGTAGGTTTACAACAATGTCGATTTTTCAGCTCCCAGATTTTCTCTGTTAGATCAATCTGCTGCCTTGGTAAAACTGCTGGTCACTCTGAACCCTGAAATTGCCACATAAACTCTGAATAGGTGGTTCCAGGTGATCCTTAAGAAGGTCCTGGAAAATACAGCTGTATTTTCTGTCAGCAACAGATGGAAAGGCATCTTCTCCTCTCCTATTTTGTGCAGAGGATTTTCAGGAAAGGCACACCTTTTCCACTCTTTAGGCAGCACTGGCAATACAGGAACGTCCCCTGTTTAAAGCAGAGTCTGTAACAGCTGCCAGAGCGACACAAAATCAATAGGATATAAAAGATAACCTAGAGCTTTACCCTTCTCTTCCTGGTCTACAGATTTTATGTTTAAAGCTGTCTTACTCTTTGTCCTCACCCTGACATCCCTGTCTCTGGTGGCTTTCTCTGAATGATGTCAACTATCCCATGTGCCTTCCGGGGAAAGCCATGGAAGCACAGGATAATTCAGGTTGGAAGGGAACTCCAGAAGAATCCAGCTCAAGTTTCCACTGGAAGCAGTGACAGCGATGGAATTGGTTCATTCCAATTAACCAATATAGGGTTGATTGGGTTTTTTCCACCTGCATTTTGGAAAACTCTGAAGAAGTTTTGAAGACTGCACAACCTTGGTGGAAAGGTATCACTACAAGCCCTCGTCAAAAGTCTCGCTCCAGCTCTCTTAGAGGTGGCATTCAAGCAATCCAGTTCAAGGGTAAGGAAAATTTTTATTGTAAGTTTTAAAAGGTGATGCAATCTCCTCCATGGGGGGAAAAAATAAATTTAAGCTAACAAACCAAACTAAACCAAAAAAAAAAGACAAACATTGCTGCAGGGGCAGCAATGGAATTGGTTCATTCCAATTAACCAATATAGGGTTAATTGGGCTTCTTCCACCTGCATTGTGGAAAACTCTGAAGAAGTTTTGAAGACTGCACAACCTTGGTGGAAATAACTCCAGTGCACATTTATTCTCAGAGTAAAAACGATTCTCTCCCATACGAACCTCCCTTGTTTCAGGTTACACCAACATTCTGTTGTTCTCCTGCCACACAGCACAATGAGAACTCTGGCTCTTTCCTCCTGTTGCTCTTCTCATAAATACCACAAGGCTGCTCCAAGGTTGCCCCCTAATTTTCTCTCCTCCCACCTGGCAAAAAACCCAAATTTCCTCTCCTTATAGGAAATCTCAGTGTCCCTCCTTTGAACTCGCTACAGTTGATTGAGGCATTTTATATATTGAGGAGCCTAAAACTGGATGTAATATTCCAAAAGTAGCAGATTTAGATGAGATATTTGAAATAAATTCTCTCCTGTGAGGGTGGGGATGCTCTGGCACAGGGTGCCCAGAGCAGCTGTGGCTGCCCCTGGATCCCTGGAAGTGACAAAGGCCAGGCTGGATGGGGATGGAGCCACCTGGGATAGTGGAAGGTGTTCCTGCCCAGGACAGGGGGTGGAACTGGATGATCTCTAAGTTCCCCTCCAACCCAAACCATTCTGTGATTTTATGATGTACAACTGATCCATCAAGTGCTGAGTAGATGGGGATAAACATTTCCTTTTATTTCCTTGCCTTTGTTTTTAATCCAGCCTTCTCTGCTTTCCTCAGGACCCGTGCAACAGGTGCAGACTCAAGGCTCCCAAAAACTCTCGAATGGTTTTTCACACTGCAAAGAACTTTTGGGGACTTTCACTGAGGGAATCTGTGCTGACATCAGGGCTCTCTCACTGTGGGGATGTTGGGAAACAGAGAAGTTTTCAGGAGTTCTGCAGCCGTTGTGCCGCTGGATGCCATGCTCATTTGCAAAGCAAGCTCTTGTCATTACTTGTTATTATTTGCCCATTTACACTTCACTGCATTTAAACAAAACCCTGAAGAGAAAAGGTCCCTGACAGGAAATTTGTTTTGTAGAGGCTCCCAGCAAGTACATGGAGCCCCATCTGAGTCACACTTAGAACAGGAACGCGTGGATGAACAGCTAGGGGAGGCTGCAGAAACACTCTCTACACACACACACCCTGCCCAGGGGAGGAAGCTTTAATTAATCTGCTAATTAAATTAAAGCTGTTTGCCCTCAGCTAGCACACACACGTTCTTCCCTTTCTCTCCTCCCTGCAGGCAGCTCCAGTGGATGCCTCGTGCTGCAGCTCTTACTCCAATATTCCCCAAAGGGGCTCCAGGAATGGGGAGACCACAGGAGAAGGAAGGCAAAAAGCTCATTATAGCAGTGGTAATTGAGAGTGCTTGAGTTTATTCTCAACTTCCCTCCTTCTCCTTTCAGTGCTCAGAGACATTGGGTTGGGTATTGTGCTGAAGTGGAGGATGAAAAACAAATCAATTCACAACAGGAAAAACCCCAAAGGAATCAAATCTTTGTGCAAAGGGTTGTGCTTAGAGTTGTGTTCTCAGCCAGCCTTTCTTTCTCCTTCTTGTTCCTGAAAGGTTTCATCACTATTTTGCTGTAAAAACTCAAGGAGGGGATTAAAGCACATATTTCTGAAGAAGAGAAGGGAGCAGGCTGAATGAGATGTCACAGCACCAGCATGGAGCTCAGCTAAAGGGATCAGAAAGGAAAAGATGGGGCAGCCACAGCTTCTCTGGGCACCCTGTGCAAGGGGCCTCCCCACCCTCACAGGGAAGAATTTCTTCCTAATATCCCACCTAACCCTGCCCTCTGGCAGTTTGAAGCCATTCCCCCTTGTTCTATCACTACAAGCCCTTGTCAAAAGTCTCTCTCCAGCTCTCTTAGAGGTGGCATTCAAGTAATTCTGTTTAAGGGTAAGGAAAATTTTTACTTTGAGTTTAAAAAGGTGATGCAATCTCCTCCATGGGGGGAAAAATAAATTTAAGCTAACAAACCAAACCAACCAACCAAACAAAAAGACAAACGAATACACAAACAAAATCCTAAAAACAAAACAAAAAAAAAACCACAAAAAACAAACAAACAAAAAAAACCCAAACAAAACCAAAAAAATCGAGAAAAAATAAGAAAAAATAAAGAAGAAAAAAGAGCTGAGATATATTAACACACTCCTGCAGGATGACAAAAGATACCAAAACAACTGAATTTTTCCACAAAATAGAGAATACCAACTTCCATCCACTGTGATCTCTCAGTCTGGGTTTATACCACAGAGAGTGTTACTAATGCCACTTTTATTAGGTGATCTAGCAAAGCAGAGTTCCTGCTTTTAGGGTTTTCTGCCTATTGACAGTTACCTTATCTCTGTATTTAGCGCTGTCTCAGAGCTGTGCTGCTGAGGAGCATCAGGAAACATTTGTCACAGCCAGTTAATTCTTCGGACAGTTGGATTTGATCAATATTTATGACTTAAGTTATCAGGGTGAAATAAAAAAAGAAGGAGACTTGTAGTGTCAGTGTTTGTGTCCTGCTGGTAACAAAAATGGGAACCCAAGGTGACTCAAGTGGCTGCAGATCCAGCACTGGTGGATCCCATCCCCATCCTCCTGCTTGGAAACTCTGATTTGTGCCTTCAGCAGCCCAGACTGTACAGGCCTGATGTCTTAAGTTTTAGCTTTTATATTTTCAGATTCTGTGCTGCTTTAGTGTGTGGGTCTGAGCTTCATATCAGGGCATGGTGAGCTCTGTGCACAGAGCAGGGAGACAAAACAATTCCTGCTCCAGCTGGGCACCAAGGACAAATGATCCAAATCTCAGCCCCAAGAGCACAAACACCGTGGGCTGGAGAGAGAAAAACAAGCAGGGTGGGACTGCATGGGCTATAAAGCTGGAATTGGACAATTAAATCCAATATGCAAATGGAGCAGAACTGATCAAAGTGAGAGACCCTCTGAGTGGTCGTGCATTTTGGGACCATTTTAGTTCATCTTGGGTTCATTTTGGGACCACTTTGGTTCATCTTGGGTGCAGCCCTGGCTGGGCTCTTGTGCTGCCCAAGGTGTGTCCACAGAGGCCTTTTAATAAATCCCTGCTTTATTCTTTAACTCCATCAAGTCTCAGTTCTAGGCCAGCCTGCACAAGTCATCAAAGGGATGGAAGGTTCATGCATTGCAAGGGCTTTGAAAACAGCCCCAGGCACCAGGGAGCTGTCAGGGCTCTGAGTGCAGAAATCTTCTGACCTTTCCTGTCTTGAATGTTACCTCGAATTCATGGGATGTTCATGGAGTCAGAATATGCTTAGTTGGGAAGGACCACAGGGATCATCCAGCCCAGCTCCTGGCCCTGCCCAGACACCCCAACAATCCCACCCTGTCCCTGAGAGTGTTATCCAAACTCTCCTGGAGCTCTGGCAACCTCCAGGCCATGCCCATTCTCTGGGGAGCCTTCAGTGCCCTGCACCATCTGGGGGAAAAACCTTTCCCTGCTCTCCAACCTCACCCTCTCCTGATTCCTGAAAGTTAAGGGATTTTACCTCTTGGTTGGCACCTCAGTGCAGCCCACCTTGGGAAGGAATGTCCTGCTGCTTTTACACCTCGTGCCTAAAGGATGGTGACCCCTGGGGTCCTCCTGGAGCAGTTGTTTCTCACAGATCAGCTGGAGTTCCTTCTCCCAGGCGTGCAGAGAACACACATCTGCTCAGCAGGGACACGCTTTTCCAGGAGCCTCTTTCCTGCACTGTGACCCCAGCTGGAGCTGGGAATCCTCTGAGCCTCGCTGTGCTGACACATCCATCCTCACCACAACACAGCCAACCCTGCTCGCTGGGGCCTTTTAATCCTGCTCCAAGCTACAAAGTGCTCAGGGTTTCCCTTTCCAAAGGATCTGGGCCACGTCAGGTCCTGCAGGGAGAGGGGCCCTGCACACCAGGGCCCTGGGGAGGGCTGCTAGCAGGATGGGCTCCTTCTCAGCTGAAATAAGTGAGATCCCACCCAGTTAACTCTGTGCTTCCATGACAAAGCATCTCCCACCTCGCATGGGACTCCCCTTTCCTGCTCCCTCCCAGGATCTGAAGTACCCACCAAGGCTTGCTCTGTGTGTAGACCTCGACCTTGTCAGCTCAAGCAATATCTGAACCTCCCTAGCCCACAAATTTCAGGAAAACAATCGCAGCACAACCTCTCCATGCTGTCACTTCCACTTACAGACCGTGGGGGTGATGTTGCTGGGGTGGTTTTTAGCCACACTGTGGTCTGGGGCACCTTGTTCTGGAGGAGGGACCTTTCTCCATCCACAAAATCCTGCTGGAGCCCTCAGGGAAGGAGAGCCAAGGCAATGCTGATGCTTCCCCGCTGCCTCTTTGCAGCCTGGGTTGTTTTATTTTTCCTCTTGCCCCCTCTCTCCTGCAGCACAAAAGGACATTCTTGTACCCAAGTATTTTTTTTCTGCATATTTGCAGCATGAGCAAAGCAGGAGGGGTGAGGGCAAGGAAGGGGATTGAAAGGTTTGGGAAAAAAAAAATCTCACACAGGGCTTAGTTTACAAGGGACAGCTGAGTGTATAAACCCTGTCTCCAAAGAGGGTTGTTAGGAGCTTTTCTGGCAGGGTTTCCCCTCCTGCCCCCAACTTCTGGCTAAGCTGCTCGGAGGGAAAACAAGGAATGAGAAGGAGGGGGAGAGTTTTTGAATGTTCCAAAAGTCAGAGCTGAAAAATCCCCCTCTGTAAGGCCCAGAGAGGCTCCTGGAGCTGAGCAAACAAACCTGGGCGAGTGGCTTGGGTGGGTCAAGTGCTGCAGGTGGGGGCTGATGGTTTGTGCATCCAAGACATCATTATTTGATAGTGGAAATGACCCAAAGAGGGACAAGCATCCCTGTCACAATGAACTGGTGACTGGGGTGAGGGGGATCCCATCCCAGGCACAGAGTGCTCTGTAAATTCCCCGTGGATCCCCATCCCAGACAGTGCTGTTGGGGGCTGATTTCCCTGTGATGGCTCAGGACACAGCAGAGAGGGATGCCAGGGTAAGATGCCTTTCCTGACAGACCCCTGGTAACCCTGTCTTCCCTCTTCTTCTCCCTGCACTTCTGTCTCAGGTTGCAAGATGTGTCCAGGGGTGTGTGTTCTATCACCAGCATTTAATACCTGGGCAGGGTAATTGAGCTCTGAGCACGTTTGCACTGGGAGCTGGGTTAGTGAATTAACCCTTGCAGCCAGCTCAGGGTCACCTCTCCTCTTTTCCTAAAGGTCACATTTCCCATGGCCTTTCAGGATTTCCAAGAAACATTCCTGCTCCAGGGCCTGTAATGGATCC